>DWTO01000120.1:0-26814 GCA_018244755.1 Jemadia pseudognetus
TGCCCGACCCGGGAATCGAACCCAGGACCTCCTGATCGTTAGTCGCACTTACAACCAACACGACCAACGAGGCAGTCTAATATTTAGGGCAACATAAAATTTTACAAAACAAAAGCACATCAAGTCATACCTGCTGGAATCTTTTCCAGATTTTGATTTTTTGCCAGTTGTTCTTTGGGATACAGTTGCAGAATTAATTGGAAGATTAGTTGCTGTAGTACTAGACACTAAGCTAGTGGCCGGTTCAGAATCTTGCTTTGCAGTCAAATCTTTCATCGATTGACAGCTTTCTGATGAATTTGATGATTCCATGTTAAAATTTGCATCTCTGTCCTCCTTGTACATGCAGTTTTCATCGTTTATGTTCGCATCCTCCATACTAGTTTTGGAATCTTCACTCATATATTTTCCACTTTCAACATTCAGGGGTGAGAAATGGTGCAAAGTTATCATGTTCTCATTATTTGTCCAGTCATTCTCGGTTTTCCATGATACTGCAGAGTTTTTGGGCTTCGCTGGATCCTGCATTGTGTCATCCGGATATGACACCAACTGTAACAATTACAAGTGATAATGAACATTTTGATTGAGATTGTAAAATTCAGAAGTGCAATGTTTGTTTCTGAAGTTTGTTTGTTGAAGTTTGTTTCTGTTACTATGGGTAATGCTGCAAGCATTGAGACCATTTTTGTCCTACAAAAGAGACGAATAAGAGATATTTATGATCTTCGATGGCGGAATTCCCTATGAGAACTGTTTAAAACTGTTACAATTTTGACTGTGCCTAGCCAGTATATTTATGAAAATAACTATTTCAAATTGGCAAAGAATAATAGTAGAGGTAAATGTAATACAAGAAATAAAGATACATTGACTATATCACACTTTCACTTAAGAAAGATGTCTCACTCTTTTATGGGGAACTGTATTTGCTATTACAATAAAAGATCAAATCACATCATTAACCTTACAGATAACAAATTTAAATCTACTATTAAAGCAAATCTTTTTAAAAAAGCTTATTACAAATGAATGATTGTTTAAATCATAAACATGCCTGGTGTGATGTAACTCCGGCTCTAAAATAAACTATGTAGTTTTTATTTTATCATAAGTGCTTATTTTAAAAGATGCAATAGCGCACACCTATGAAGTTTCTTGCGCCGCTTCTTCTCCATAGCGAGGCATATTCAGAAGCTGTGGAAGCATCATTTTGACGTAAAAAAATGAACCAATTTTGAATAAATGACATTTGAATTACTTACTTGTGTATTGGTAACCTCCATCATTGGTATGGAAGAGTTCTGTGTGATTGGCATGGTAACTACAGCTGTAACATCTGCAATATTCAAATGAGACAATTATATATAAGTATGTTAAAAATCTCAGCAACATTAAAAACACTATGATAAATTAGTATTGCTGTCATCTCAAAATTTCAAAGTAACCCACCATCTAGCGAATATTAAAATGACACTTTGAAAAATAAGTACAAAAGTGGGTAGACAAATTAAAAGAATATCAGTGTTGTATGCACAAGGTGTATTCCACTAAGTATTAAAGACGATCACGCTCACGACCATGGATTTTACCGTTCCACTTAGGCGCAAGCAATTTTTTTAAAATAATACCTTGGGACATCTCCACACAAAGCCATCTGATCCCAAAGTAAACATCAAGAGAGCAGCATTGACCAGCATCAGCATTGAAATCGTAAATCTAAGTGGAATGAATTATGGAGTGTTTAGAGTGTTGAAGTATAATAACAAGTGGCGAGCTAGAAAAATATAGCAAATCTCCAAGAGAGTAGGTTACAATGTGTAAATCTTAACAATAAATTACATAACATCTTTTTTTAAATATTTTTTTTATCAAGTGATAGGCTAGTGTTTGGCCGCGATCCCATATATATAATATATATTGACATCTTTATTGCTTTGACTTTTTTAAATCCCGCCAATTCTTGCAACGCACACTACGACCCACATCTTGAAATGGTCGTCACGAGCTCCACGTGAACGTAAGTCATGACGATATTAGGGACGTTTTCACCGCGACTGCAACGATTGTAGACGCCATGTGGAATGGCCACGAGTGTTTTAAGCATTGTGAACACTTAGTAGAACGCAGACACAGTATAATGTAACATATATAATGTCAAATAATTACTTACTTGTTTCACTCATGTAAGATGTCAATTCCATTAGATTAGGATGGGGAGCATATTTAACATCTTCACTTTCTGTAATTATTCAATAAAAATGGTTAAATACATGTTATGGTATGAATTACATTTGGTATGTAAATAATATGAAATTTTTTTATTTATTGTACTTTAGCCTTGTTGGTGGTGTTGGTTGGCAAGGCTGATTGCCGATCAATTCATGTATTAATAAAATAACATAACATCAAAACGTAATATCGCACCTGTCATCCCCAAACAGTTAGGCAGAGGAGTGTAGTGCACTTCCACCTTTCACCAGTTACATTTATGTCCCACTATGGAATATGTGGTGGGCTTATTGATATACAGTGGGCTCATATTCAGACTCGAGTCACTACTATAAAATCTAAGTTACAAAAATTAAATTGTGTCCAACCCAGGATTTAACAATAGGACCTCACGATTCTCAGTCAAGCTTGCAAATAACATGACAAATAATAAAAAAAGGCAGTCAAAGTATACATTTTAACAACTGCTATATATTGCAATTATAAACTTACGTGATGTGAGTATCGACAGTGCATCTGTTTCTAATATAAATGATTCTGCATCTTTGAAGTGTTCATCAAAATAGTTGGTAACAACACTCTCTGGTTTGTGTTTTTCATCTGATTTTGGAACCATCATGGTTATTTCTTCACTTTTGTTAAGATCCTGTTCAATATTCAGCTCAGCAGAGCAATCAGTTTCTTCTGTAATGTCCATTCTTTCATATGCTTCCTTGGTAAGTGATGGCTGGGTGTGAGGCGATTCTACATTTGAATCAAATACAATTGTTATATCATCTTGATATGAATCTGCTACAGTATCATCATTATTATCGTTACTTGGTGACTCTTTTATATCCTGTTTCATATCTACTGGACTTTGTTCTGTTTCAGATGCGGGAACATCATATTCATTTACCACTTCATCATTACAGTCATTTACTAAGGAAACATTATTTAAGTGAGTTTCAATTTTTAAACTGGACATAGACGACACACTTCTCTCATCATATTCATATAGCGAAGCAGTAGCCTTACTGTCTTCACTGTTTGTATCAACTTGGTCCTGCGCTGTGTACAAGTGGAGCTCTTCAGCTTGACTTAATTGCTCATTATTACAAATCGTTTCAGTGTCCGAGCAATTGTTGCCAACAGATACTTGAGTTGCATGTGCATAAAAATTTGATTCATCCAAAGCATACTCATCTTCAAACCTTATTCTTTTTGAATATCTATAATCATCATTGTCATTGCTTAATCTTTTTGTGGACTCATGAAAATTACTATCAGAATCTGCAATCTTATCGTTTTCGCAATATTTTGATACACTAGACTCTTCAATAGTAACAACACTTATATCTAATTCTTGTTTCAATTCATTGCGATCTATTTCCCCATCATGCAATAAGAGGGGATCAATTGGTGTGGTAGCAGCGGCATCATCAAGCCTATGGTTAGATGTAGCATCTGAGAAACTGAAATCTGATGGGCATTCAACATAGCCCTGATTGTGGTTTTTAACATGCTTCAGCGGGAGTAAGTCTGGTACTGGAGCTGAAGATTTGCTGCATGCAGGAAGAGATTCATCTCCATCTTCTTCCACTTTTGCAGATGATCTAGTAACTGCACCAACATTTCTCATTCTTTTACTACTGCTGGAAGATTTACTCTTCTTTATCTTTGGAACAGTACTGCTGCTAGTTATTGAAGCTGTTGGTCTCAATTTTATAGTTGTTTTAAGAGATGGCCTTTCTGTGTTTAAGTTCATTGAAGATTTTTCTCTTTTGAATTTTTCACCCCAGAATGGTTCAAAATGTTTCAGTTTCCAGGGGTCTATTTTGCTTTTCTCTCTTTCTGCTTCAGTCTTCATTTTTTGTTGATTCTCTGGTGTAAACTCACCACCCGAGAGGCTCTCCTGCCATTCAATACATGCACGAGCGAAAAATTCATTATTGAGACTAGATGAGCTAAGTCGTCCTGAAGTGCTCGGTCGATCTACACTAGGTAATAACTGACCAAGTTTATATTGATACAGAGGGGGAAGAAGGGAGAAGGTGTGTTTATTTAACAGTGCCCTAATATTTGTATTAACTAAGATAGAGTCTGGAGTTTCTAAATCAATGCAACCCTCTCTTGTTTGTTGGAGTTGAGCAGCTGTTGACAACTTTTTACCACTTCGTTTTCTAGGCTTGACACAAAAACCTGGTATACTGGCTAGAACTTCCCGCATTGTGGATAATTTGTTAGATGTAGTTGAGCTTGTTTCCGTATACGAAGATGCTGCTGTCCATTCGCGAGTCTCAGAAGGTGGTGGAGGTGGTAATGGCTTTACTATGATTCTGGGGAGAGTCCTCGAGTGATTGGAACTTTTTTTCCTTCGTTTCGATTGTTTCCTAGACGAGTGTTTGCTAGATTTATCACCATCTTGAGGAATCCGAATAACCGTGTACTGATCGTTGGTACAAGATAGATACTTGTTGTCAGACGAATTGTCCGAATATTCCATGTCGTTATTCATTGCGTGCGTATTAAGAGGTGATACGTCTAATTCCATTGTTACGGTGGAATGTTACCGTTTACACGCTCAAGTCTCGTATTATAAAATAAAGAGTTTATAAAACGAAGATTTATACCGCTGACATTCACTATTTCAACCCATTGTGCATTACTTCACAACTCTTACGGAGACGAAATATTCCTTGTAACATTTCAGTAACGTACCATAGTCAATCATCACATATTATTTGAAATAATTCAAGGTTGCACTACATTTGAGCGCAATATTCATTCCTTTTCACAACAGTACAGCAAAACTCAAAATGTCACAACAACGCAGAAAATGGATTCCATTAAAGTACATTCCAATTTAGGCAAAAAGTAACGTATTACAAACATCAAATGTAATTTTAATGCCAAGTTCTTTCAATAATGTTCATATTATTTTAATGTATGGTGTAAAATGAATCTAGCTTGTTTAAGCATAATAGAATTTATTAAGTTTTAGATATGAAAATGTTATGCTAGCTTAGATATGAATAGCTGCATAAGCACATATATCATTTAATGAGTATTAAAACTAAATTATTTGTATTCATTCTGTTAATTACATTATTCTGCAATTTGCATTAGATTCAAAAGAAACGCAAAAGGAATATTACCAAGCTAGGAATCACGTTTATGGTGGCAACCAGTGATCTCTAAAATCTGAGAACTCTGCTGATATATGACAATGTATGAAATGATATGAATAGCTGATACCTATGGAAATGAACAAAAATATTGTACTGCAGGTAGTTAGCGCCTATCTATACTGAGAAAAGAAATAAATTAAGTGATATTGCGCGTGTACCAATTTTATTGCGCAATATTTAAATTACTAATGAAGTGTGAATGCCGCATGCTACGTTTTAGTTTTTTCCTTAGTTGCAAGTAGTGATAATAATTATTCAATTGGTGTTATTGGCGAACTACGAATAAGCTATCCATTTGAATATACAGTAACCAGTGGTAGAAACAGATTAATAACTTAAGATAACCCAACGTTATAAATTAAATAGTATGATTTTTATTTTCATAGTACATCTTCGAAATCTATTGGAGTACGTAAAATAGTAGATGTTCATACTAAATATATTATTATTAGATTTTATGTAATACGAAGCAGAAGTGTTACTAGTAGTAAAAACACTCGGTCAAAATCGAAAACGGCGTGGCGCTGTAAAATAGCCGCCTTCGCTTCGGTACTTCGCTTTTCGCTTTGCTAGCTTCCGCCATTTTGTTTCACTCATGTGGTGATGCGAATGTGCTTTTCCGTCGTAGTGTTAATTAACTAATTATATCGTGCTGTAAAAGGTTTTACATGTGTTATATTATCTTTTTACAAGTGTGGAATTACTTGTACATTATATACGTTGCAAGAAATAAGCCGATCGTGTAAGAATGGGTCGCGGAAGGTAAATAATGGATTTGTCACCGATTATTATTTTTTAGTTTGGAGATTTTTTGTTTGATTTATATCCTTTATTTCAATTTATATAGAGATAGAAGTCGTGACAGGCGTCGCAGTCGCAGCAGGAGTAGGAGCAGAAGTCGCAGTCGTAGCCCACGCTATGGTCTCGGAGGAGGAGGAGGAGGAGGAGGAGGAGGAGGCGGCGGCGGCGGTGGTTATGGCGGCGGCCGTCGAAGCAATCCTGGCGCAAATTTACGTAAACCAAAATGGGATCTCAGTCGCTTGAAGCCTTTCAAAAAAGATTTTTACGTTCCACATCTAGATGTTGAAAACAGACCAGAATCTGAAGTGGAATCTTGGAGAAGTGACAATGAAATTACGCTTAAAGGTCGTAACATTCCTAAGCCGACACTAAGCTTTGACGAAGCTGGGTTTCCTGATTATGTGATGGACGAAATTGATAAAATGGGATTTTCCAAGCCAACGCCAATTCAAGCACAGGGTTGGCCTATTGCTTTAAGCGGAAACGACATGGTGGGAATAGCTTCAACAGGTTCGGGAAAAACACTTTCATATATTTTGCCAGCTATTGTACACATTAATAACCAGCCAAAGTCTAGTAGAGGTGACGGACCCATAGCTCTAGTGTTGGCCCCTACAAGAGAATTAGCTCAACAGATACAGGAAGTCTGTGATAAATTTGCCAACACCTCTAAAATTCACAATACTTGTTTGTTTGGAGGAGCTCCAAAGGGACCTCAGGCTAGAGACTTAGATGCCGGAGTAGAAATTGTTATTGCAACACCTGGCCGTTTGCTTGACTTCTTAGAAAGTGGAAGAACAAATTTAAAACGATGTACCTATCTTGTTCTGGATGAAGCTGACCGAATGTTAGATATGGGTTTCGAACCTCAAATCAGAAAAATTATAGAACAGATCCGACCAGATCGTCAAACACTCATGTGGTCCGCAACTTGGCCTAGAGAGGTGCAGAGTTTGGCCTCTGAATTTTTGAAAGATTACTTGCAAATTAATGTTGGATCTTTGCAATTAGCTGCTAACCATAACATTTTACAAATCATTGATGTGTGCATGGAATATGAAAAGGAGACCAAATTAAGTACCCTGCTCAAGGAAATAATGGCAGAGAAAGAGAATAAAACAATCATTTTCATTGAAACGAAAAGGCGTGTTGATGATATAACAAGAAAAATGAAACGTGATGGGTAAGCATCACAATGCTTTTAATATTCAATTCATTGTGGTGAATTGTACTAACTGGTATACTTTACTACTATCAGTAGATTACTTTCATACTTTTGTGAACACATACAAAAATGTTTTTTTGTTTTACCTTACAGATGGCCTGCAGTTTGCATTCATGGTGACAAGTCTCAAAATGAAAGAGATTGGGTGTTACAAGGTAAGATTTGAATTAGTGTTCGGGTCTCATCAGCTTGTATTATTTTATTTTTATATAGTATATTATTATTATGTCATAATTATGCATTGAAATAAAACAAACGATGTTGGAATTCAATGTTTATACGGATGTTGAAATATATATATTTATTGAAAATAAAGGAAAGGCGAAAATATGTATATTTATGTAACAAGTAGTAAAACAACCGAGAAGCGGTATCAGACTAAAGTCGAGCGACGGGTCGGCTAGTACGCAGTTAAGTCAGTGTCTGAACACGTGTCTGCATGTGCAGGCTGCGGAGGGCTGCGGCTGGGCGGCGGGGCGGCGGCGCGCGTGCGTTGTCGCCGCTAAGCCTCCGGCAGCGGCTCGCCGTGGCCGCACTGCACCCGCCCCTAGTTGACGGGGCTAAGCTTTAAGCGCTCTGACTTACATCGCGTCTGAGCCGCTTCTCGCGTGTTCAGCGCAACGAGGCTCGCCCCCTCGCCGGCGGCGAACGCTCCATGCGCTGTCGCCGTGTCGTTTGGCGACCACGAGCGCTTGGCGGGGCTCGCGACCGCGCCCGTGCCTCGGCCTCTGCGCTCGCATCTCTGTTCGCGCCTTGCGCCTCGCGCGCTCCCGGCTCCCTTGCTATTTATTATTTAATGCACGTTACACGTCTAAATGTCGATGGAATACTGCGTTTATTAGTAAGTTTTACTCGAAACTTAAAATAGTTTAATGTGTGAATACATTTCATTGAAACAATACTAGGACTCGAGGACCATAGGATCGAGCATGTTTTACCAAGAAAAAGTTGCGTTTGTTGATGGATCTAATAATTTTCATACAGTTGGTGATGTAGCAGATACAGGGAGATATTGAGTTGTTATTTGTGTATTAGACTGTTTTTGTTGTCGTATTTATGTATTTTTATTTTTGTTGAACAAAACATCTTATGTAATTTTGGTCAATTACGGGAGAGCGTCTGGATAGGATACTCGCAATACATATTTTATTATATTCTTACTTGATACAAACAAGAAATAAACAAATAACACTTCATGGTAAGACAATTGGTATAGTAATAGTCTTGAAACAATAACTTTCTACTATTACTTAAATTTACACTGCATTGAATGTTTTTTCAGACTTTAGAAGTGGAAAAGCTCCTATACTTGTTGCTACAGACGTTGCTGCCAGAGGTTTAGGTATGTGTTAGAGTTTTCAATATTGAAACAACCACAAAATAATATGGTAAGAAATTAATTATGAAACTTAAAATGAACATCTTTTTTTTCAGATGTTGATGATGTTAAATTCGTTATTAATTTTGATTATCCAAGTAACTCAGAAGACTATGTTCATCGTATTGGAAGAACTGGAAGAACTAATAAGACAGGGACGGCTTATACATTCTTTACTCCATCAAATGCTGCCAAAGCTGCTGATTTAGTGGCAGTGTTAAAAGAGGCTAAACAAGTTGTGAATCCCAAATTACAAGAATTAGCAGAACGTGGAAGTGGTGGTGGCCGTCGTAAGTAATTTAATTTGATTTAATATATCTAACTATAAACCATAATATGGATTTACAATATCCGAATTAAATACTATTACAGTAGAACCTCAATAAGTCGAATTTCCAGGGAGATGCCAAAAAATTCGTGTTTATAGAAGAGTACAGAGGTTTTCAATTTAAGTGGATTTTGATTTCACATAAAGGTTGAGATTTATTTTTACTTAGAGTTGAAATAAATAAAAATTTAAGTTACAAAGGTAACAAACATATCTTAATTTGGTAATAATGTACAAAATTACTATTTCTAAAATATTTTTAAAATATAAAAGTAAAAAAGCAAGCACCTGTTAACGTGAGTCTTAAATTCCGTAGTGGTAATCCTATTTATTACTCCCAAATTGTTTTCTAACAAACAATGGTGTACTTAAAATGATGGGATTTTTTTAGTCGGTTCAGTTGTAAAGGTTGTATGTAAAAATAAAACATTTATACATAAATACATATCCTCATGCCAGGTCCCTTGTATAATAATAATAGGTATAATAGAGGTATAATAATAGGTAGGTATAATAGAGGGTTGAGATTTTGAGTAATGGAGGATTTAGGGTTTTAAGGGAAGGGAACAGTACATTTTTTGAGTTATGGAGATTTTCGACTTATCAAGGTTTGTCTTAGACACTCTACTTTATTATTATTAATCACATTTATTTGATTTTAATTACCGAAGGTCTGACACTGGACATATTTGTTCCATACAATCAGTATGGGCTGATATTGAGTTTAATGATAGACTTAACATTATTCCTTCTATTCAATTTATATTATCTATATTTTACAAGGATTGTTTGTGTCCATTTTGGATTTTAGAGCCCTTTGACTATAATATAACTCTTGACATTATATTCAACGTTCATTACAGGTCACCGTGGGCGTGGAGGAAGATATAGAAGAGGCCGTCGTTCACGGTCTCGCTCGCGTTCGCGCCGACGCCGATCGCGCACCCGTTCACGTTCCCGCGACCGACGCCGCCGCCGACACAGCTCATCTCGATCGTCGCGCAGCAAGTCCTCCAGATCTTCACGAAGTCACTCTCGTTCCCGCTCCCGGTCACGAAGCCGATCTCGTTCAGGCAAGTGCAGCCCACGAAAAGAAATATCTAATGGTGGGTCGCAGACTGCGCCCCAAGCGCTCTTGCCAACGCCGAAACCGCTGCTGCCCACTCCCATCGGTCCCCAGTTACCACAATCATTTGACAAGCCTAACGTAAATAATAATTCCAATCCCTCCACCCGGAATGATCCTTATCCTGATAAAGAACTTCCTACAAGTGACAAAAAAAATATTACCAGTAATTCCAGCAGTGCACAACCATCACAATTTCAATCATCTAATGAATCATCAAAAACAAATCAAAATTCACAAAATTCAAATCAACAGTATTCTGGACCATATCAATCGGGGCAAGACCAGCACACATCAAATGTGATTCCACCTTTAATGGGATTAAATCCTCAAATGTGTATGCCAGCTCCTATGAATGGACCTGGTTACGTAATGCCTCCTTATTATCCTGCCGATCAATATGGTATGATGATGCCTTCATATGGTCCTAATAGTATGTACTCCTCAGTACAGTCTTGGGGTGCTCCTCCTCCTCCGCCACCTCCCCCTCCACCCAAATCGGTAATATCCAGTAGTTGTCCTCCTATCCTATATAATCAGGGCCATGGCAGCTTGGCGCAAAAGAGACTGGACGCAGATTCTAGAAAGAGAGAAAATCGTGCTGATGGTCTCGGAGGCTCATCAAATCAGCCTCCGGGTGCGAGCAGAGTAATGCTCGAGTCGGGCAGTGGCTCGGGATCTGGTGGGGGCCTCGGCGGAGGGTATACCTCTGCCGGGGGCCTAGGCTCCGGCGACGGTCTTGGCTCTGGAAGCAGCCACGGAGGTCTCGGCTCAGGGGGAGGCCTAGGCTCCGGCGGTGGCCTTGGCTCTGGTGGAGGCCTAGGCACCGGCGGGGGCCTGGGCTCGGATGATGCGCCAAGCCAGTCGCGCTCAAGAGGTGGGCGCGACAGGCGTCGGCGCGGAAGAGGTCGTGACTTAGACGATCATAGCTCGGATAATCTGAGCGGTGGTCTCGGGTCTGACAACTCCAGCGGCCTCGGCGGCGGCCTCGGCCAGGCCGCCGGCGGATTGTCCTCTGGCGGTCTCGGCGTATCCCATGGGGGCCTTCTGCCGCGCATGTTGCCACAAAACAGCGGCGATAACCTAGGATCTCAAGGTGCCAATTTCACAGCATTCGGTTCTTATGCTACTAAGAATATTAGAACTCAACAGGGAAGTGTTAATGGTACTTTTAAGAGTAATAGTAGTAATGGTTAGGAGTACATTGGTCTTGAAAACATGGGACCCGGGTAGACCTCTTGGAGCTGGTATGGATTAAAACATTTTAAACAGTGTGCTGCTGAATGGCTCCATGGGGTACAACACTGACCGCCAGAGGAATCGCCAACAACGATGGTTACCACTGAGGTTTGTTACCATCAAACCAATGAGAACTCACCTCTAACAATCTGCTCACTTGTTTACAGGCACTACTCATGAAATGTAAAAGTTGAGAATGTATTTTAAGATTTCCATTAAATATGTGTTTTTGTGGTTTGTGTTCTGTAAATGCTGAACTAACCACTCATTTAATCGTTACTGTTGTAAAATAATTATAGACCATTGTGTAAATGGTATATTTTTATATTACAGAGAATGGCTACAATGGTGATTCGCGTCGGCGTAGAAGACGTTAAGTATCATTGACGACAGTGAACAATGAAACAACTTGGTGTGACGAGACTACATAGAATTTTCATTCCATGTATTTATTTGTGCATTAGCATACCAATAGTGTTTTAGTTACATATTATTTTTTAATATCTCATTAGGCATTTCTAAGGTATTAAATGTAACATAAATTTTAATGATAGGATTTTGTACAATGATTATAAAAATTAAGCAGAGAGCAATTTTTTTTGTAATATTGTTTTCTAAGTGTTACATTTGTGTGTATTACTCTTGATAGATGTCAGTTTACAGGAAAAAATTATAAGGAAAATTTTGTTTGATGTCTGATTTGGATTATGACCAATGTTTCATACCTCAGAGACTGTATTCTTCTGTATGTTTGTCATATTGAAAATCATTGTTTTTAATGTAAAATAACCATATAAGTAGAGTTATGTATACCTTGTTTTTATAAGAATATAAATTATATTCTTTAGGTATCATAATAATTGAGGGGCTCAAGTGATTAGCACTTAGTTTTCTTTAAATATTTTTAATTTAACAGCACATTACATCAAAGCATTTACCTTGTCTACATATGAAGTCTCATTCACTAGTTATATAAATACTATTAAATGAACATGTAATTTAGTTTTGTACCATGGATTTCTTCTGTTGTGTAAAGAGTGCAAGATTAGATTGCAAAATGGTAGTATTATTGTCATAAATTATTGGTTGTCTTGTCTTCATAAAAAAATTGCACTATAGAAATAGTTGATCATTAACTATTCTTCATACTTCTGATATTAAAAAAGAAAGTGGTCTAAATGAGAAAAATATATTTTGACTTTACTTTGTGTAAATCCCAATGTATCTTAAAGAAAAATAAACTGTATTAACAGTATTTGTTTATTATTTTCCATTTTCATTTATGTGGTCATCAATGAATGTTTACAACTGATACACGAAATGAGAAATTATATTTTTAATTACAATTTGTAAGAAAATAAAAATTAATTCCAATCTTAAGATTATCACACATTACGAGATTATATACTTGTATCTGCTACAAGATAATAATTACAACTGTATTGCAATAATAAAGATAGAGACAGCTTCGGATGAAACAGCTTAGTCCCTGTAATCCACAAAGAGGTCAGCAGAGATGTGTCATACATTCCTACATTTCACCAGTTTTGTTCATGTTCCACAATGGAATAAATGGTGCCTATCATACATGTGGCACAAATCCATATACGGAGCTACTATTGAAAATTTTAAATAGAAAATCTAAGTTTGTAAGTCCAATATGTAGTACCAGACCGGGGGATTAAACCTGGGACCCTCTTTCTGTAGTCACATTTTCAACCACAACAACTTGTAACAAGACTGACAATTAAAAAGATAACATATTTCTGGAATAACTAAATTAGTACATATTTTACATTTTTGCCATTTGTTTGATTCATTGCCGAATTCCCATGGTAACCTTTGTAAACAATATATCAATATGAGAAGTACTTAAATTGAAGTTGTTTTGTAAAATTAATTGTATACAACAAATACAATGAGTTTTTGTGTAGATTTGGTATCAGAGGATTCATTCTATGAAAATATAACTTTGGGTGTAACAAAACTTCTAGGTCAGTAATAATTGTTAGAATTTAAATACTAATATGAATTGGCTTTATGCTTAGGTAGAAATTTGAATCCATCTGGCACCGGTCCCAATAACATTTCACTGATCTTTATCCAGTCTGCACAATTATTAGATGCCATCAATGTTTCTAAATCATTTCTTCCAAAATAATATGGAGGTCTTTCATTAATTTTTTGTGGCGGCCTTTCTAATATACCTACAGGTACATAGCGATAGAGAAATGAAAGCCATTCAAGTAGAAATCTACGTGTAGACTCAACACCTTGTGTGTCAGAACCCCAATGTTCAAGACCATAGTTTGTGAACTTTTTTATTATATCAAATCTCTCGGAACTGCTAATATCCCATAATCTTTGCTCTTTAATCTCTGTAAATATCCATGGCTTAATGAGGGCTCCCCGTCCTATCATAACACCTTGAACAGATGGTGCTAACTCTTTTCTTTGCAAATAGTCTTCATAACTTAAGATATCACCATTACCATACACAGGACAAGGTGCTGCTAATTCTGCACATGTTTCTATATATTGCCAATCAGCAAATTTGGAGTACCGGGCTTCCCGTGATCTACCATGGATTGTCATTAAGGATACCCCCCACTCAACCAACTGTGGTACTAGAATGTGTGCTGTCCTTTTGTCCTCTTTTACACCTGTTCTAAGCTTTGCTGTGAAAGGAATATCCAATAATTTGGAAGCACTGTTTACTGACAATTCTAATGTAGGGTATCTATTCATCATGCCACACCCAGCACCATTATTATAAATGAAATCAATTGGACAGCCAAGGTTTAAGTCGATAAAATCCAGTTCAGCATTCTCCTTCAACAACTGAGCTGCTTTGGATACTGTGAATGCATTGTTCCCACATATCTGGGCTCCGAATATGTCTTCAGATTCATGTCGCTTAACTAAGGCCCATTCCTGCTTAAAGCCTTTAAGAAGTGATTTACATAATGCCATTTCCCCACAAGTTATGTCTGCACCATATTCCTTACAAATTCTTCTAAAAGGCAAATTACCTACAGTGGTCAGCGGGCTGAGGTACAGTTTATTTTGCCAATCGATTGTTTTCTTCTCTCTCGGGGTCAACTTTATTAATTCTTCATCAATGTCTGCACTGGTCATGAAAGATGGTTTCTTATTCCTCGGATCCAGAAACTTCACAACACGCTCAGCTTTGCTAAGATCATATTTCTTTTTCTGAAGACTCGTTTGCAGTTCAGGTTTTAATGCATTTTTTGTGTCTTCTCTCCAGTTTTTAGATTTCTCCTCATCGATTAAATTGTAACCGTCTTCTGTAATGTGACTAGCACCGAAGCGACATGTAATACCTCTCGGGCACTGGCCGCGTAAGTTGAACACATGGCACTCCTTCCCCAAATCATCCTGTTTAGACTTTAAGTATTCGAGCGGGTTGTGTATGAATTTGCAATTATTGTATTGACATGTTTTTGCTGCATTTTCCAATGTGAGGTTAATAATGCTGGGGCAGGGTTTGCTGTTCTTATCGTCTTTAAATGTTTTAGGTCTGACTTTGTTCTGACCTCGCTTTCTTTCTTTAGTTGCATTCGACTCACCGTTTTCATCGTTCGGTTTAGATTTTTTTACGTTTGTATCATCATTTTCACTTAACTTATGTTTTAGTGTTGCGGCATCATCTTCGATATTTTGAACATTATTTGGTCTTTTTATAATGTATTCTTCTTTTATAAGACACACACCAGCGGCAGCCGACATTGTCACTAATCTTATAACTTTAATTCTTATTTATGATAGTAATTTGCAATGATAGCTTCATACATAATAAAAATGAAGATAAGTAAAATATTCCAGATAACTTTATCTGTTAGGTAAGGAATTATAGGTTATAATATAAACATAACCATGAAAAATTAGAGTATTGAGTAAGGCTACATATACATGTGAGTTTAAAACGTCGCTTAGAAAAGTAGATGTCGGCGTTTTATTAATGCTCAGTTATTACATCACGACTTTAGTTTTGTTTATTATATTTTGTATATATAGAATTTACCGACGCAGATTAAAGAAGTAATTATAAATTGTTTTTGGTTCATTTTTTAAAACTAATGATTGCATAACATGATGGCAATGGAGGATAAGGAAAGATTTTTAGGACGTCGTTGGATATTCCATTATGATTACGTTAATCACGTTACGTAGTGACAGTGACTATAAAGTAAAATATGGATGTATGTATGTACGTAAAGTAAAGGGCAATGACGTAATATGGTTCATTTTGTATGAGGTTCTTAGTTTCTTCAAATAGATCATACGGTTCATATCATACGGTTATTACTTTGCTATGTACAATAATATAAATAGACAATACATGAATTAATATTATATATTACTTTACCAATATTCCTAAATTCTACATAGTAAAGTTAAATTGATTTTATTCTTTGATTAAGAAAATAAAAGATAGTTGTGCGATGCCATAATTATTTTTATTTTCCAGTGCAATAGCGCAAACTATTTTAATATATTTGAAATGAAAAATCAATTAAGAGCGGAATTACGACACTTTGTATTGCTCGTGGGAAAATTATAGTACAGAGAACGTTTTAAAAACGCTGACAAATCTAAAGCCCTTGCAGAAAATGCCTAAATAAATGCATTAATGATCTGTTAGTAACAATATTAGTTTTCCATCATCATTTTAAAAGTACAAAGCAAACACTTCTTATAAAGCCTAACTGTTGTGGGATAACGTAAGAATTTATATAATAATTACTTATTATGAAATTATAAAACCCGTACAGTAACTTAAAAAATGTAAAATCAATTTAAGTAAAGTCTTATTTATATATTTGGCACCCGGTGCTCTCTGTCTACCCCACAAAGGATCTGGCGCGAAGTATGTATTTAAATTTATGTATGTATGTAAAATATAAGAATGTTAGTAAAGGATATTATAAATTTAGAATTGACTGCCTCGTTGGTCGTGTTGCTTACAATTACAATCACAACTGCCGTTTGGGTGGTTCAAGTTCTTATTCAAGTGCTCAAATTAAATGTTTTGTAATTTTAGTCGACACAATGCACAAGAAAAGCTCAAATTCCACACACTTTCCGTTTACTTAAAATTTTCCCACTTTCCATTTTACGCTTGTGTAAAATAGGAAAGCATTATAAAGTATGTTGCTTACGACGTTTCATTACAGAATCCGATCCCAGAATTTCCAACGTAGTGGTCGAGCGTCGGTCTCCGTGCGACAAAGTATCTCTATCAACGTGGGAACAAAGGCACTCTGCTATTTTACCTGATGATCTCAGAAACTTTTATGCATCCAGTGATGGATTTCAACTTACTTGGCATTACAAATATTCAGGGAAGTTATCACTTGCACTATTACTTACATTTACACATTTATCAATAAATACGATGTATTTGTCTATACAGATAAATAAAATTGGAGTGTCTGCTTGTAACATTAAAATAACCGCTTTTTATTAAATGCATAATATGTATGTACACGCACTACATATACCAAAATAACAATTTTTGTCTGTCTGTCTGTTTGTTTGTTCCGGATAATCTCTGGAACGGCTGGATCGATTTTGACGGGACATTCACTGGTAGATTAGCTGATGTAATAAGGAGTAACTTACCACCTATTCCATATTAAGAAGTAAACGTAACTGGTGAAACGTGGGAGTGCTGTACTACAATCCTCTGCCTACCTCTTCGGGGATTACAGGCGTGCCGTTACGTTATTTATTACGTTTGAACACAGGTGATGAAATTCTGCCGGTGGGATCAATTCGAGTAAACTGTTTGAACGAGCTATGCCTGTCTCCCGCCTTGAAGGACCTCGTCGATTTTTCTCTCACCCGCCAGTCAACCGGTCCTCGGCCTGTCTTCAATACGAAAAGCAAAGTATTTGAGATCGACTCCTGTAGAACTATTGGAAAGGTGAATCTTTTATTTAAGTCGCATGTTTTGTACAGGGCACACTGCGTTACTTTAGATCAAATATTTTCTTGAGCCCAAGTCTGTGGGAAGATATTTCCAAGGAAAGTCTATTGTACAGTACAAAGAAAGTCTATTTTACAGTATGGCTGTTTTGATGTCAATTGCTGTAACGGTCAATGATAACGGGTGGCAACAGACACTTTTAAAGTTTTGCATAAATATATTTCTTTAGGGAGTCTGAAGCCTGCTGGTTAAACCACATATGATCACCGATATAGATTACAGCCCTAAAATTTCTGTTGTATAGTTGTATTATGAAGGTATCACATTACCACCACCTACCACTACCACTCTTTCCACAAAACGCACCGGTACTTGAACAGACGCTATTTAAAGGGCAATAACAGTCGTCAATTTTTAAACTTAAATTCATTGTATCTATTATGTTTTAATAAGGTTATAGTTTCGTGTTCCTCAAGTAGAGATTCTTTATACAATTTTCTGATCAAATTTGCGTGTCGGCTTGGCCAGGTGTGTTTGGTGTACACGGGCGGTGCTTGGTCGGTGTGGCTGGCGACCCGCGAGGGCGCGTGGGGCTGGCTCGCAGACTCCTTCACTCATTACTTCCGCATGGCTTTGGTCCACCTGGGCCTGCCAGGATGGCAAGCAGCATTCGCCAACCTACCCCTAATTCCTTGGGCTGAGGTAATAGCAAAAAAATATTGGATTTTGGATTATTTCAAAGAATTATGTTAAGATATTTTTTTCAGGCAGAAATTTATTCACAATTATATTAAAAAATCTGGGCGGTTAATGCGGTAACGAACATTTAATGCTTTGAACTTGATATGTTCATATAAAAGAGTGGATGAAAAACACGTCACAGTGCAAATTTGACTTTAGTTATACCCATGTATTTTTAAAAAGTAATCACGTTTCTGCACGCAGCAACTATTTCTCCTTCTCGCGCCTCATCTTCTGGAGAAGACGGAGAACGGTAACAACTTAACGCCGTCCGGCAGCGAAACGGGGTTGAATCACATCGACCCGAACATATTCAAGACATCGGTGCGTCAACACAAGGGTACAACTAGACAGAATAATTGATACCAGGATTACTAACTGTAACTTTCCACATTTGCCTCCAAATACACATGTATGTATGTATAGCTAAGAGTTTTATTATTATTAATTACATCGTCTAGCAAGGTACCTTATGGCGTAAGCAGAAAGCACAGAACCATTACTATCTTCAAAGCCCTATTCTTGCTTTGATTGTCAATCATATAATTTTGTAGAATACTTTTGTAAAATTACACTCAGTGTTATTTACATAACCGAAAATGTATGCGCCACAGATCTGGATCGTTGGTGTTTCGGCACTGGAAGTTTTGTAGGACAATAATTAGACCTCCTTCGCAAATTATAAATTTATTAATCACTTAAAAAATGCAAAAAACAAAAACTATAAAATAAAAAATAAAGCAATTTTATTACACAATATTCATATATTGAAATAAAATCGTTACAATAAAATGTATAGCTACCTAAATAACAAAACTAAAAATGGACGGAATGTGAGATTCTTAATGAAACTTTAAGCTTAATAATTACAATTAATCAAACCATTTTAAGTTTAATAATTACAATTAATGAAATCATTTTAAGCTTAATAATTACAATCAATCAAACGTAAGCTAGCTTACATTTAACATCTCTCATCAAAATTTTTAAACTAAACTCTAATTCTAATGCATACTTCGTTTCATGTGAAAAAATATATGATGGCTTTTTGCAAGAGTGGATGACATATTATTATTGTTTTTATAAAAAATAGCGTGCGTCTTTTGTTAAATTTTAGATCCAGGATTTTTACAAGCAAAGGGTGAGAGCAAGAAAACTCGACAAAACTCTTTAATTCACATATGACCCTGCTCGGGACCACTTGTGAGACCTATATATCATTTGCATTCATTAGACAAAAGGTAAGGCAGAATCGATATGATTCAGTGCCCTGGATGCAGGCAAAATACAATATTTCCCATTACAAATGTATCATTTTTTGACATAAGCAGTACAATGTGAAATGTGATGTACAATAGTAGCTACGGTAGTCTTCCGATGCATCTCTCATCTCATCTCGACCCTTATTCATATACTAATAAAATTGGCAGCGGCTAAATAAAGCTACAAATTCTATAACCTAGAGACTTTCTTATTGAGAACAATTTTAGAGAACTTTAATATACTTGACATTAATTTATTTGCATTGAAAATGACATATTTGTGATATTTATGAGTTTCTTAATTGTGAATTGTACACGTATTATTCAGATTACAGTACAATTCATGGTATAAGGCATGTTCAGCATTAATAACTATATCTAAAATTAATCATTATTATATAGGAGATGGTCTTATACTAAATACATTGTCTTGGTGGGATATTTAATTTTGTAAAACATCAAGAGGTTTGTGGAAAACAAATACAGACAGGAAAAAAATGTTTGTAAATCCTTGTAATTCATTGAAAAGTAGAAAACGAAAATTAAAAAGGGAAAAAAACAGAGATTCAAATGATTTTACATAATTTTTTTAGATAAATAAATATTCTGTGTACCTACAAACACAGTGTTCAAATTTGTGCAGGCACAGTAAAGGCAGCTTTCTAAACCATTATGAGTTAGAAAAATGCTGTTGAAAAATAAATGAAACTTTTATGCGTATTTCTAGAATATTCAGTGAAAGATATAAAAAAAAAATCACTGTAAGAGGAAAGGAAATATCAAAATATATTCTGCATTTGAATTCGAATATTTTCAAAACAGGAACCATACAACAATGGGTTGGAAAGCTGCCTCCATTGTCCCATTTAATATTCCACCATACATACAGTGTACTGATAGATTCGAATCAAAATGGTAACAATTGTGATAACAGTATTATTATTCAATGGAATGACTTGCCTCGCTGTCGTCGTGCGACTTAGTTACAAAACGAGCATCTCGTAAATTAACCCGCATCGATCCATTCTCTTAAAGTTCTACTCAGAACGATAAAGCAATTATTTTAATACTAAAAACGTAAAGATACCATACGCATCGTACTAAAGAATTTATTCATAATCTATATATTGGAAGTGTGATGATATTTTAATGTGTTCAGCTGATAACTTTGATAAGTAAATGAATTCTAGTGCGATTCAGAATACAGCGGAGTGCATATACAAGATAAATAATTTTGAGAATAAAATACACGATAATTGGCGCAGTAATGTATGTAGTATATAAAATATAACTTACGATATAAACTCAGTTGACTGTATAATAGTCATATAAACTTTTAGCTAAAACCTTAGCATCAGAAATTCAAATCGACAATATCTCCATACTTATTAAGCGTATATAATTATCGTATAATTAATTACAGTTATTCGCTGTCAAAAGTTTTGTAATCTTATATGAATTACACTTATTTTGTGATAAATATAGGCCTTTAGCATTAACGAGTAAACATAGACTATGATAAAACAGCGGACAAAATGAGATCGTCAAGATTTGGTCCCAAGTGGAAATTTACTGACGAAGAAGACGCTGAGAACGATACTCGCTTAAGCTAAGCCATATTCATTATACTAGAAAAATATAATATGTACTAATATTTTTTACACACTTAGGACCAAAGTACGATTAGATTGAGACAATTTCTGCTTTACTTAATATATGTATTAAATGTCTACATATTAAAATATAAGATAATATAAAAATGTGCCTAAATCAAGCGGGAAGAATGCAGCCGCTTATAATATTTAATAAAATTAGTCATTCTGTGGACGTAAAGGCGTCAGAGGGCAGGTAAGGTGATTTAATTTTTGTATTAATTCTATTAAATTTCAATATGATTACGTGAAATTTTTGGCCTACGCTGTCGTTTCAAAAGAACTTATATGCAAGTGAAGTAAAAGTGATACATGGTTCCAAATGCGGCTCTTGGAAGTCCACCGCTGGATGTTTCCCCGGTCGACGTAGCCCTGACCGGTTCCGAGCAACGAGCGGACGAGGAAGAAGGTAACAGAGAACGCAGCTGGACACTCTGCAAACGATCCTGAGCCGCCAGCAAAGTCAGGAGATACGGCGCTCCGGCCGGACGCGGTGCGGGGGCGCGGGGCGCGGTGCGGGGGCGCGGCGCGCGGTGCGGCGGCGCTAGTAGATCCAGCTGACGGGCACCCACTGGTGGTCGGTGGCGAGCGCGCGCAGCGCCGCCAGCACGCGCGCCAGCGTGTCGTCGGGCGCCGCGCTCACGAGCACGGCGTCGATGTACTTCTCGTACTGGCGCTGGATGCGCGCGCTCTCCTCCAGCGTCTGCTTCAGGTCCTCCTCCTGCGCGTGCCGCCGGTCACGATATACCATTACACGGAATGAGACATTATGCGCTTGTATGAAGTACTCTTTTTGAACTACTAAATTCTTGACACGTGTTAACGTGACAGAAGATTAGGGGAATAAGGTTAGACTCATTCTTCCTTTTTATTATATTGTAATATGAGGTTTTTAAATAAGTACATAGCTATATAAGGGATTCTTACATGAAATTCTATTGTTTTTGTACTGTTGTTCTTCAGTATTCCTACAAGTAGACACATACTCGCGTGACCATCCTTGTTCTTTACATAATAACCGCGTCGGTCGCGAGACTCCTCTCACTTAACTTGGTACAAGAGCAGTGGAGCTCTCGCTGTCTTTCAAAATGTAAGTGATATTGTAACAAGCATATTCGGCTAGAAGTGCGCAAAGGTAAGGGAAGCTTGAGGGGCTCACCTCGTAGAGCGACGCCAGCGACTCCAGGGTGCGCGCGCGCCGCGAGCTGTAGCGGATGGAGCTCTGCCGGTCGAACTAGCAACAGCGCGCGACATTGTACCCGCTTGTAGCGACACACTAACACTACGCACTACTCTCCAATCGTACTTCAACATTACAAAGCTATACAATAATAAGATCATCCTGTAAACCTCAAAGACGTTGGCTGAGAGTAGTACATTTCCACGTCGTACCAGTTAGGCTTACGCCTCACCATGGAACAGGTAGTGAGTTTATTGCCATACACCAGACATAGATCCAGACTGCGAGCTACTACTAGAAAATCTAAGGTTAAAAAATCCAATACTACCCGATCTGGGTTTCGAACCCAGGACCTCTCGATCAGCAGTCGTGCTGGCATCCACGTATTTAAGGAGGTAGTCAGAGTTTTAAAGTTCTTTTAATAAACTTTAATATCATTCTTTTGACAAACGGGGTCCAAATGCAAATAAAACACTTCAACAAAAGCTTGGGTAAAATGAAAGTAATTAAATCAATTTTAATAAAAAAAAATATTTATAAAATCACAACGCAAGACCCATGCACTTTATAGTCAAACTACATAGAATTTTTCACTATGTCTATTTACGTAAATATCTACCTAACTTACCTATATTTATACTATAATTATATTTTAAAAGCTATGGTTCAAATTTTTTATATAGGCCACTAATCACAACATGGCAAACATCTAGTAACTCTATGTTATAACAGATAATTAAAAAAGTCTATAAACTATTGTCATTATTTTTTGACATTACCGTCAAGTTCCGATTGGACGCGTAGGTGAGGTTCCTCAGCTGCTCGATGCCGGGCGCTCCGATCATGATGACGTACGGCAGAAACTCACTGCTGTTGTGCAACAGTTTCAGAGATTGTGGGGCGCAGTCTAAGATGCACATTTTCCCTAAAAATACATTTAACAGTTAATTTAAACATCACTGTGTAAAATACGCACTATTGTTATACAACGACATACAATTCGATTATTCCGCACACTTGTTTACATATAACTACTACTTATTAACTAGTAGCATATACTCAATTGTAATTTGTTATGAGCAGAAGCACCATTGTTATTGAGCAGGTGGCAGCACCGTCGCCTAGATGGCAGTAGTATCGCTTAGATGGCAGTACCACCGACTTTGAAAGATTGTTCTCAAGACGAACATACCAATTGTGTATGTATTATTTTTTTCTAATGTACTGGGTTTTCTGTTCTCAATGTCACGGCAGCCGCGTTAAAGAGAAAGTCAACATAGTTAATAGCGTCATACTAATGATCAGATCTCGTCGCATGGAATGCACCAGTAGATTACATGACTGTTCAGCCATACCTTCCTTGATGACGGCGCGGATGGAGTCGAGGTGCGTGCCGTACAGGTGGCCGTTGTGCTCGCCGTACTCCAGGAAGCGGCCCGCCAGCGCGTCGCGCTCCATCTCCTCGCGCGATACGAACCAGTACGACAGCCCGTTCTCTTCCAGGGGCCGCGGCGGGCGGGATGTATCTGTTGGAACAGAAACAGAAAGACTCAAGGCCGAGGAATATTTTATGCAAAAATTTATGCACGTACCACCAACATGATATATTTCACCATCTCTGATGAAGTCATTAGGGAGTAGTTAGTCCAATTAAATCCTGATATACACTTATTTCCGATAATAGTCTGATATTACAAACATCAATATCCTATCGACATATTGGTAAACTTCATAATATGCCAAAAGAGATGTAACTTTGGTCGGTATTAATATGATTTACATGAACACGGCACTCACGCGGCACAACAGCACCAAATCTATCGGGATGCTCCTGTATCAGCCTGTTCTTGAGCGTGCGGCGGCCCACGCCGCGCGTGCCCACCAGCGCCAGCGTGCGGCGCAGGAAGGGCGGCGTGCGCGCCACCTCCTCGTACAGCGCCAGCTCCGCCCCCTCCAGCTGCACGCTCGACCGAGACTCGTACACGAATTTCTTCTTTTTCTTAGATATCTGTTGTCATGTCGGTTAATTAATGCCAGCTAGTATATATATTTAATGTTTGTCTAATAATTATTACAGAAGACAAGGGCACTATTGGGTGTCTGTGCTACCTATAGTATCAGAGATTCATCTCAAATTAAAAATGTCATTGTAAGTCACATGTGTGTCGTTACCATTAAGTAATTCAATGGAACACAAATACTATATATAATAAAGATCTATTAAGTCAAACGAGTAAAATATCTGCTGCTAATTATGAATTTGCAACACTTATATACATATCTGTACATTCAAATAAATTTATATTTTATCTGAGAAATTGCAGCTTGAAATACACCGGAGAGAATTACATCAAATTTCATAATCTTCTGTGCAGTATGTGTAAACTACAAAAACGTAACCAAGAACTACACCTTCAAAAAAACTTTTTAAATTAATTAGCTTGCTATAGTTATAACATTATTAGTTTAATTGAAGGTTATTATCTCCTAACATTATTTTTAATCCTTACCCTAGCTCCACAAATGCTAATTTTATGTACAAAATCAGCTTCTGGGGGCACATAAGCCTTACGTCTCTCTTCTAACTCAGGTGAGGGAATCAAGCCAACAACGTCTGGATGTTCCACGTGGCTAGCTTGCCACCAGTTAGGGTCTTTTCTATCTGATACCTAAAAACAACGAGATGTTATATTTGTAGTACTGAAAGTCTTAAGGTATCTAAAATACTGTTCCATCATCATTGTTGCCAAGCACAAATGATGATTGAAAATACAAAATTATGGTTTTAGAAATATTCAGAAATGAACAGAATATCAGGGAAAAGAGATATACATAATTTCTGAATTTCAATTAGTTGTTGACGCTTTATAACAGACTTAACAAGAGAAAACATGAACAATTAATGAAAAGAAAAAAAAAATGGGAAGACTGAAAGTGACAGAGGATACAAATTGTTTATATAAAATAAAAACTTACTTGCAAAATGTCTCCCCTTTTGAACCCCAATCCTATTTCCTTACATGGTAATAATGTATCTTCACTCGGGTTATAATCAAACAGGGCTCTCATGTAACACTGTAAACATATTGACATTTACATAATATGACTATAGTCAATTTACAAATTAATAAGAAATATTACCATTAGCACTAGGTATCTAAGTAATTTTTTTTCATTAAAATGATAGAAAGTCAGGGTTGATAGAACTTCTTTTTCTATCTATCTTCTTCTTAATCTGTATGTAACATTTTTCATTTTGTAAGCAACAATAACTGAATTTTCAGCAGTGGAAATTAGCCCTAAACATGTTTCATTATATACATCAATATATGTACATAATTAAAAAACATTACTTACGCTAAGCTTGTTTGTGGCGAGTAAGCTTTTATCCTTCAGGTTGGGTCCAACTTTGAGTGTGACCCTATCATTTGGCTTGGAGACTGCCTCCTTTAATTGGTCCTCTGAGTCAATTTGTACTCCATCTACCTCTAACAGCACATCACCTACAGACAGTAGTGCTTGCTTTGCCGCAGCACTTCCTGCCAATATTCTAGCTACAATCAATTGTCCATGCTCATCAGTCGTTACCTACAAAAAAGGCTATGTATAGTCATGGGTGTAGTTAAGATTGGATAAAGTTAAGGCAAATGCAGCGAGTCTTCTCTGACTGGGGAAGAGTGGTATACTTTTGTTATTCCACAGTTTATCTCTTTCTTCATATAAGATGATCACCCTAATTTTAAGGAGTAGAAGTTTTTTTTTATTTTTATCATACACAGGGGATACATACACATAAGGATATAGATACTACAGTTTAGTAATTAGTATGATTGAATATGGTAGCATATAAGAACAGTAATACTGATCTTTGACTTGAAATTCCACATAAAAGCCTATGAGCTGATTGAAACATAGTATTTCATTAGGTGAAATAATAAATGGCATTTATGGGCGAATGTTACAGTAATAGTGAATTATTAGATGACAAAACTAGAAAAGATTTTAAAAATAAACACAGACCGCAGTGATTTTGCATAGGATTCAATTTTACTAACAGTTAATCCTAAAGGTTGTCCAGGCACTTTTCTAAGGCCAACTACTTTGATAGTTTCCACAGGCATGTCTCCGTTTTGGTCGGGATTGTTGTCCAAGCCTGTAGCTAGGTCTGTACACTCTTCTTTTTTCACAGTCTTCTCATCAACACCAGACCCTCGTTCTAGCCAAATTTTGCCAATTTGATCATGAGCATCTATAAGGGCCTACAAAATAAGAAATTATACATATAAATTTGACTGGTCCCATAGTCCAGTAGTTGTAAACCTTGCTGAATTGGGCTTTGCCGGTTCCAATCCTAATTAAGAATATGTTTGTTGTGTCTAGGTATAAAAAATATATACTATACATACATCAGTCTATTGTATATAGGTATTAGTAGAGGATCCCGATATAGAACGACCTTCACCGAGATGCTTATTTAATGAAACGTATTTTATATTTAATTTAATATCTCAATAAATATATTGCAAA
>DWTO01000121.1:0-26796 GCA_018244755.1 Jemadia pseudognetus
ATTCTTTTCAACCCCTCGTCCTGGCTTTTGGAAGTCAGTCCCTTCGTAGCATCCCAGTCGGCAACGCGGATGCTACACTTTAGCATGGCTGTGTGATATTTGTAGAGACCATTCAAAAGATCTGCTAAAAATAAACATCTCCATAGCAGCGATTGATTTGAACTAGAAGCTTCTGGAATTTCTATTTGTAATGTGCATGTATTTTATGCACCTCTATGCTTTGAATGTTTGTACCATGATGTAGGTCGATCTCTAGATTCTAAGTGGGACGTTTCTATTGTAGAGAATTTTCTACTCACACAATAGACTCTGGTACGATAGAAGCTTTGATACTTCCATGTCTAGAACTCCTAGCTGCCGGAAGCGTTGTGATGTGTTTGCCTCCATATACTGAATTGTATTGTTATTTCTACAGTGTTATTGTAACTATAGGTTAAAAAACAGTTTCACCTTTAACTGTTATACAGTTCTCTTATATGTACCATTATCGCCTGCATATAGAATATCAGACAGTAAATATACTATATGACCAGGTCTAGGTTTCCAGACATATATAACCTAGGTATCTTCAAAGCAAGGGCCAGTAGGCATTTTCTAGGCAAGCATGCGACATTTTAGGGCGTATGTTCGCTTTCCATCAAGCGGAATTGCAGCCAGACGGTAGTCTATCACATAATAAACAAACAAATATAAGATAGAATAGTTTGCGGATAGGGAAGCCCCAGCACATTCCTTAGAAGATTTTAGTATTTGTCCAAGCGCGCAGTAATGCCGTCGTTGGGCTTTTAGTGAGTAAGACTTACTCCTACATATTATCTGGTCGGTCACATCGCTGATAAGGTTACCCCTACCTTCCCTCCTCCTGGGTATCTTTCTCCTAGAGGACTAAAATAAAATACAGTTCAATAGTAGCTAAACTTACATATAACCAGTACCTCTGTACCATCATAGGCCTTATTCACGCATTGTTGTGGGGTTTTACACCTCGTATGAATCATTTGTGAAGCATCGAACAATAAACTTGAATAATGAGTTACATAATATTTACTGAACGTGGTCATAGAGAAAATTTTCGATATGCGATGTAGTCGTCTGAATATATCGAGACAACAAATACAAAAATCATGCGTTTTATTCGAATGCGTGACCTAAATTCGCACGCAAAGTAAAGGGGGAACGGCACCTGCTCATGTCCCCCTAAGACAGGGGTGCCCGAGGTCATTGACTTCAACTTTGAAGGTCAGTATACGATATTCGTATATTAAAGTAGGTCTGATTCGTTGGTCGCGTTGGTTGCAAGCGTGACGGGCGATTGAGAGATCCTTGGTTAAATCCCGGATTGGGCTTTATTTCATTTTTCTTACTTAGATTTTCTAGTAGTGGCTTGGAGTTTGGATTTGTGCCTAGTATATGATACAACTGTAACTGGTAAAACGTGGCAGTATACAAGAAATCATAAGTATATAAGTACAAAGTATGTATTTATGTCATTTAATATGATTATGTGATTCCCAACCCGGATGCTCAGCGCGGGGATTATGGGCATGTTCTTTCAGGGGATTACTATGTCCAGCAGTGGACTGTAATGGGTTGATAATGATGAAGATGATGATGAAGTATTTACGAGCAAGTGTGTCTAATAGCTAATAAGTACATTTGACAAGTGCAAGCTAAAGGACATCAAACATAGATATCTGTTTAACAACAACACCATATATTACGAATGGTTACTGTTTTTTAGACGTTTTGCGCGTTAAAAATATTATTATTTCCGTTTATGAACATATATCAAGCAAAGCAGCGAATGTTCACCTCTTAACAGTCAAAGATACGTGATTATTTCCTGATAAATAAATACTAGACATTCTTATGAAAATTCAATGCAAGAACTAGTAATAATTACGAAAGTTATAAAACACATAGAAGGGACAACACAGATCATTACACAAATTTCAGCAAGGAATCGAATTAGGAACTCATAAAACCAACCAATATGGCGACCACCGTTCAATATGGCGGGTGAAAATTCAAATGTGGAATGTCGTTGCCTTTAGCAACTGCAGCCATTTAAATTCTAATGATTAGTAATGAGATATTCACGTCGCTGTTCGCTTTGAAATGCGATATGGAGCTTTGCACTTCCGCTTCCTATATTCAAGATGAGCTACATTCCTTATAAATATTATTCATATTTTTCAACAGTAACCAAGCAAATATATCAATATGATAATGTTATCAAGTATAAAACATCTCATTAGCGTATAATTAGCATGTCTATAAGAGCGTAGTTGTTCAAGTAATAATTGCTTAGATTGTGGTCTTAGAATATCCTGTCAATAGAAAGCTTTCATCTCGTGAGCTTTGCTAAAATCTTTTGATTCTTTTGCGACTGAAGTATCTATCCGAAACCGCATTGAAGTGTCTACCAAACAAAGCGTTGCCAAATCGCAGATTCGTATGTTGTAGTATTGTTTCGTTCAATACTTTCCTAAAATAGTTGGCTTTATAGAACAGTTGCACATGGAGTCCCGACCAGTGTTCCATACACGTAAAGCAATTACACAGCAAATACACATCGCATGCCGATCACTTCAAATGTGTAGGTAACACCCGTAAAGTAACACCCCACGATGAGCGATCACCAAAGCTAAGGCGGGAAACGAAGGATGTGATGGGAATCTGAAATAGCTCACGTTATGACGCTTGCAACACGAACTAATTCGCAGTACTCGACCAATATCGCATTGTTCTGTTATTCGCCATTGTGAGACACGAATTGGATATTTGTAGGTGTGATAAGATTTTTAATAAGTTATTGTCTTCGAATACGTTCGCTGTTAAAAATAAGGAAGCGTACTGGCTTGATGTTTGATGTTAAAACGCCAATGCCCTTCGTAGTAGAGGCAAAACATCGGACTTCCATTAGACAATATCAGACTTATTTCGGAAAAATACTAGAGTTTTAGTCTGATTATTTATTATACTACAATATATTATTACAATAATAAGTAATTTACTCTTTGAATACTCCACAAGGTACCTAACGTAAATGGTATATAATAATAATACTGATTTATTATAAAATTCTTTGCGAGTTGAACTTTGGTAATACTTACATGCTGTATGACAAACAAGTACAGCCGAGTGAGATAAGCTCAGTGAAGTTGTTTGTTCGGGCCCGCGTTACGTCGCGTCGAGCAGATATGCTGATAAGGTGAAGGGGATAACGTAAGATCCCGGACAATAAAGTTCCCGACTTTACTGACGCGTGTTTCGTCGATTTTGCGGGTTCCGTAATATCATACATAATACTAGAAATAAGGTAACGAAATACTAGACACTTATCAGTTAATTCCAATTAACTTGGTGATCTCACATCGTATTAAAGCACTGCGAGATTACTCATAAACGGAACATCTCTTGTGTTAGATTGCGTGTGCCTGCCACACCCTTTGAAGGTAACAACAATGTGGTAGCCATTGACGCGTTACTGCACAAGCGATTTGGTTTTATTTCTTTGGTTTCTTTTATTTGTTGTTGTTGTAACTGTGGTTACTTTTATTTGTTGAAGGAAATTTGTGGAAGGAAGGAATGCAAATTTCTCACAAACATTAACGGCGGGTTGCTGAAACAATCCGCTTCACCGATGCGTAAATGTTAGCAATGACGCTAATTATTGTCAAAGTACCTACAAAAAGCGTTGTTCTCAAAATATCGCCCTTAACAACGCTTAATATTTATTAATTGTTGTTATTTGACATACGTATAAATAATACATCAACGAACAATTTGAAACAAGCCGGCCTCAAAAGGCGATACTAGAATCTGTCGTAAGTCTTAATTGGAAAAGAAATGTGTGTTGACTGTAATAACAACGAATTCATTATAACGTTGAAATTAAATCTCAAATTCTGTACGTATTTAGGTATTAGGGACTTATCAAAATTCAGTACAACAATCAAGCCTTTTTTGCAAAGTTCTTTATTAAACGAGCTATGTACGTATTGTATATGACAATGACGCATCCGCTCCAATGATTTCGAAGGAGTGTCGCGGGTCAGTTACTGCGCCGGGCGGCCACTGGACCATAGCGATCACTATTTGATTGTCAATATATTATATATCCCTTTCAGGGCCGTCTAATATTTGAACAAAGAGATTACCAATTACCTATATGGGCTTAAAATGATAGTGCTTCTATAATGGCCCAGTTTATTTTTAACAGTAATATCGCGGTTGCTTTTGCATGTGCTTCTTTCAAGATTGATCCTCGTATACTGTTTTTCAAGGTTATATTAGGTCGTCAAAATGACTTATAAAGTAAAAAGTAACTTCACGTCTGTAATCCCCGAAGAGGTAGGCAGAGGAATGCAGAACCACTCCCACAAAATGACTTATAGTTTGACTAAATCAGAACTACTTAAAATTGGGCACAAATTTCAGTCGGAATTTGAAAATTCTGTAGACAATATTAACCTATTGATTTTATCACTTTATATACACGTCCACGCACAGCCACATGATCCCAAAATAGGCGCGAAGAGAGCTTATGAATGTGTTTTGAGTCATCGTTGTAATTGTATTATAAATTGACTTGTCTATTGGTGACCATCCTGGATGATGATCTAACGGATATGAATTCGGTTTTCACCAAAGATAACAAAAATGTAATGAATACGAATATTTATTCAACATAAGCGTATGTATATCTGATGAATGTATCAGATATGTGGTTACCATAACTCACTACAAGAAGGCCGGGGTAAAGATCAGATGTGTAAAGATGTCCCAAATAAACAATTATAACTATTGCTACTTTATTCTAAAGAAATCTTTTATTTTTATTGTATTTTTGCCTACTGACTACGCTAGCAAAACAGAAACTATAATACATAACTATAAAATGAGTGAGTAAGAATATATTTATGATTAAAATCCCGATCTAAAAGTAGTTTCACAATGACCATCGAATTTTACGAGAACGATTTTATTACCATACCTCTTTAAAATATCAATGATTTATAACAGTGTTTACAACTAGACGAAGTAATTTCGGTAAGCACTTGATAGACTGAGTGCTGAAACACATAATAATAATACATATATGTTGATGTATTCATTTCTATAAGTCTGCAATATATCTAATAGTAATATTTAATAAATCTTTTTTTTGCTATTTCATAGCGTGATTCAAAAATCGATGACTAAACAAACTGGATTAATTATCCATTACTAACATTAATCATTAACTTTAGAAAAAATTTAATAAAATAAATCAAGCTACATAGATTTCATATTGTGAGAGATATTTCATATTGTGAGAGATATTTCATATTGTGAGAGTTTGAGTACAAAACTTGCTACTATAGGAGATTATTAAAATATATCAAAATATTTGGGAGGACTGTTTTCTATTGATGAATCACTGGTCATGGTCATAAAATGTTGCACGTTATGCTATGTAAAACTTGAAGGACCAGATCACACTTATTTTACTTAGTCGTAACAATGTAACTGAGAAATGATTGAATCAGTTGATATTTAAAAAAAAATATTCACGGGGAATTTCCCGTTTAAAAAACTGCACAGTCTACAAATGCGGTTGTATGGCTGGGGATTCCCTCGAATTTTGACAAGCCTACGCACTGACATCTAATGCCATTCATATCTTAGCTCATAAAATTATACATATTTGTAGGGTGTAAAAGATGGCGCTTGTTAGAAACGGTAAAATTTAATAATGAAACAGAAAGCATTGATGCAAGTGTAAAAACAGCAAATCTAATGTTAAAACGTGTTAGTGACACTGCCCGGGACGTCGCAATCGAGAAACGCGCCTGCAACCGCTCAAATCGAAGAATACTAAGAAAGTCCATATCGGGTCTTTCGTACGTAAAAGATATGGCTCTAAAAAGTTTTATAAACAGTTGGAGTGTCAAAAACTGTTACCCTAATCCAAAATCCAGTCGTTCACACCGTGCCCTTTTGAAGGTTCAACAGCCCACTGACCCAGTTAAGGTCCTCAAAGAAACTTCGTGATTGGAATATTAAATATGTTGGTATCTACATATTTGTAACAGTCGTGTCAAAATTTTACCGTCTGCTCTGTTTTTGTTTGAACTAAAGTATTCTACAGAAACAAACGAAATTATTGCATTTTCTTTTATTTCTGTAGAAAACTGTTAAGCAATTCAACGATCTGACCTCGCATAATATGCTACCAACGATTTACTTTAACAGGTGAAAATGTAAGTAAATGGGTAACTTATTAATAATTATTATTATAATCGAATGGTAGTCTAAATATTGTCACGGTGATATTAAAAATAAGGGAATGCATCATACAACTGGTCATTGTAGAGCCTATAATCTTACTAATACTTCGTTTTGGGACAAGATATATCAGTTGTGGTATAAATGGTGATTCATACTTTATTTAATATATACTATGTCGTTGGTCGAGAACTTTCCAGCGCGACTGTTCATCAAGCGGTCCTGGGTTTGATCTTCGGGCTGAACACTATTGGATTTTTGTAACTTAGAATTTCTGGAAGTGACTTGGAGTCGGGATTTATACCCGTTGTATATCAATCGGATTCCATGGTAAGATGTAAACGTAACTGGTGAAACGTGGGAGTGTACTGCACTCCTTTGCCTACCTCTTCAGGGATAACAGGCGTGATGTTACGTTTAGTATATTGTAATCTGTATCCGCATGTGACGGTTAAGGTGTACCCCATCATTCACCATCTCGAAATATTGTTATCAACTAATATTAGCTTAATTTGTTAACTTATGAAATTAGCCAAGCAGTGACCATCACAACGACACATCAGTCGCGGAATTCTACAAATTTTCGCTCGTTCACATTATGTCACCATTGCTATGTAATACCGAGAGATTTCATATAAATAGCGTATGTTTATCAAACTAACGAAGACAGAAAATCAGAGTCAAAGTCGCAGTTGTAACACAAACGCATTAGATGCATAACCATTAAACACCTGGCCACCCAGCACCGATCGTTAAATCTTCAATCGTCTCTCAACACGACACTTAGCAGTTGGAACACATACAACGCATGCATAACGTCACTCGTTGCATATCAACCGCGCATTAGTTTTATTGAATCTATACTCAACCTGCTATTGGTCGATACAGCGTGTGTAATAAATGCATACATTTATAGTAAACTTGGTCGATTACACGCACCAAAGCCTCCTTTTAATAGCCCCCTCCCCCTTCTCCCACTACCCACTTCCATTTTGCAATTCTATTTTTATTGCACATGAAAAAAGACCGACCATTTGATATGATTTATAGGCATTTTCAACACTGAAGAAGTTTCGTAAAGGTGACTCGTAAAAGACTTGATTGATATTGGGACAGGCTCGTTTCCTGAGTTTATTATCTTATAGTCTTTTTAAGCGTATCTTTTTATATCTTATTACGTTAATTGTGTTCGTCGGCCAGTTCAAAGCCGTTTCCAACAATGGCCAGGCACATCGAGTTGAGGTTGTTTTAATAACCGCAGGCGACTAATTTTCATCGCTCCGTTTTATTAAATATTGTCATTCTTTATCCTCCATTGGAAAAAAATTCGTACTCGTGTAAATAACAAATCTTTTAGGTGAGCCCTGAATTCATAATTCATACAATTGAAGCAGTGTGACACACTGTTTAGTGAAAAAGTACATAATTAATATTTTAAGGAAGGAATTAAGGAAATTGCTCATATTTTTTAAAATCAAAAAAGAGAATGCACGTCTACAACTTAAATTGTTTATTCTGGGATTAGTATTTTATTTTTCGAAAATGGAACACAACAGTTGCATAGTTACGAATTTATTCGATTAATACAATGTGTATTATATTTAAGCTTATAGTTTTTTAATGTGGTCAATGTTGCCCATGTGAATTGTAAAATTGTTCAAACGGTTTGGGAAGTTCGAATAATGACTAACCTATTCGATTTGCGTTTTAAAAGTTCATGATATCTGTAAAAAATTTATATTTAATAAAGAATAAATTTTATATTTCATATAAGTGTATGTGAAGTATATAATTTAGTTCTACATACAAATGCGTAGATTTTAACTGTAAGGCCGATTCCTTGTAACTATTTTTAAAATTATATCGATGGAAATAAAATCCATCGACTTGTAGCCTTGGTCTGCTCGTAAATTTAATAGCTTTGTTCTCAAAGCAACATACTTTTATGATTAGTTATATGTATGTACATTGAAACGGCTTAAAAGTTCTGCTACATTTAAAATCAATGTATCCATTTATCTCAGGTGTGGTGGAAAGCGGTGGTCAAAGCGAGCGATGGTATGGTGTGGCCACGGCGAGGCCCGCTACCACTGCGGCTGGTTGCCACACTCGCCCTACTCCTCGCTGTCAACGGAGACATCATCTTCAAAGTGCCGGAAGTATTGGTAGATCACTTTTATTAGCCTTGCACATGTAACCTAAAAAATCAACTAAATGTTCTAAAAGTTCCATCGACAACTTTAATGAATGTAGAAATTTCGAAAAATCTTTGTCAGGCGGTAGCAGACTAATATCATTTATCTCTGTCTAATCCTAAGGGAAACAGGCGCGTCTATGTGAATGTGCCTATAACAACACACAAGTAGAAAAGCTGGTTAGAACGGTACGCAGTCGTATGCCATTAGAAGACTAAGTATTATATTTGAAGTCCAAAAGCATAGCGAAACGAAAGTTAACAACTGCGTATATCATGGGCAAGAATCAGTTGGCGATTGTTATTCCCTCATCGCTTTGCACACTCGATGCGGATCGCGTACTCCAGTTAATAGTCAGCTTAATCATGAATGGGACAGAAAAGTCTACCATTTCATTCTAGCACTTTACCCATTGTTTTATTCGCCCAATTATTTGAAATAATCACTCATGAGCAAAAAGGAATATGTACAGTGCTCCGAAAAGCTTCAAAAGTGTTGACATTTTCTGTATGAACTTTCAGAGAAGCTCATATATTTTAAAGTTCATACAAAGGCAGTATATGATTTACAGTTTATTATTAAAAATTTCAAATGTTCTTCCTCGGAATGTCAAAGAGGAAGAGATACTTTGTCTGCTATGCTTGAGACGCATGTAAAGTCAGTCAGTTTTCTTTTTGAAGTACTGCTTGCACTACTAATGAAATTGTTACTGAATTACTTAAGAGCTATACTAACAGAGTTTGTACTCGTATATAGGACCAAGGTCTGCAGACACGATCACGCTAATACTAAGATATTTGTAAAATTATACCGTACTAGCGATGGACTGCCCATCAGGAGGTCCTGGGTTTGATTCCCGGGTCGGGCACTATAGAATTTTTCTAATTTAGATTTTCTAGTAGTGACTCGGAGTTTGGATTTGTGCCCGGTGTATAGCAATAGGCGCACCACCTATTCCATAGTGGGACGTAAGCGTAACTGGTGAATTGTGGGAGTGTTCTACACTCCTCTGCCTACCTCTTCTGGGATTACAGGCGTGATGTTATATACGTATACCGTACTGTGCTAATATTATATAGTCCTATTGTCCTGTATGTTATTCGTTATGTTCAGTAGGAGCTCCAAAAACAGATGAGGGACAGACCTCAATAATGATTAGTGTATATTGCATATATGCAGTACTAAACACCCACTCTTCCATAAATGACCTACACGCAATTAAACAACTTGTTAAAGTTAACCTCCATAGATGCCATTACCAGCACATGATCCGACCCGAAAGGATGTTTCATTTTTTATGTAGAAATTAGCAAACAAAACAAGGTATATACAAAAAGATGACATTTTCAGGTGCGCCACGCGGCGACTTCGAAGCCAGTGGGCACAGGGCCCGCCAACGGCAGCAAACTGAACGACTCGGAACACTGGAGCGAGCCCGAGGTGGAGGTGCGCTACGAGGAGTACTTCGTGGAACACGACGTATCCACCGCAGACGCGCGGGTGGCCGCCAGGACACTTAATGTGGACGATGGTTAGTTATGTTTTATATATATGTCAATCAAGCCAGATCGCTTACGGTGTACACAGAGAGCACAGAGTGCTGTATATGTGTATTCTGACAAACCTGTCTTGCTTCTATTACATTCATGAGGCTCGTCACATATATGTATATTCCGGTTCGGGACGTTTAGTCTGCTTTTATGTAAAGCTTGCTAAAGAAATAGCTCGCTTGGTGATAAGTAGTAATTAAGATTATTTAATCGTAGATTCTCAAGTTGCATTAAGTTATGTATTAATACAACTTTTAAGTGTCAGGTAATTTTCTGAAAAGATGGCGTTGATATAAAATAACAGAAAACTCATGTTACCGCGAATGTAAATAGATATTGCTTTCGAAAATCGAACTTACGAGTATTTTAAACAAAAATATAATTCTCAAAGAAACAAACAGGAAGGAAGAGTGTTTAATATATACATAGTTTTACGACTACAAATGGAGTTAGATAAATATTCTAGCATCTATACGGGCACGCAAGGTGTGTGGCATTGCGTCAGTTGCTTTAAAACCCATTAAGCTTTATGAAAGAATTGGGACGAGAGGATTAAAATCATGAATCAACCTGATTGGTCCCCAAGGTCTCTGTCGGAACATTTTATGCTAGATGTAATTATTTCATTACCTAATGGCATTTGCCATATGTAAATATACATAACTAAGGTTTTTGGTTCTTGTTTAGTTCGTTGGTTTGTTCTGGTTGGTTTTCGATTTGTTTCAGCGATAGCTTGAGCTATTAAGAAATGATATTTTATCCGATCCTTTTATTGTTCTACTGTTGGAATACGCATTTCATCTCGGAATGGGAGGGCTGATGCCGTAGTCTTGCCACGCTCGCCCAGTGCATGTAGGCATACTTCATACACCTTAGGGAATTAAAATATTTAAGAACTCTAAGGTGTGCGGGTGTACTCGCGACTTTTTCCTTCGCCATTACAGTCAGTGATATTTCATCATAAAATTCAATCATTAAAATTCATTTTATTTCCAGTTGGAAAGGTCGCGAAGAATGACATTCATATTGAATAACTCATCAGTTATCCAGAATAGTCATGTACGAGTATTCATATAACTTATAAGTTATAAAACTATTTGAATTCTTATATATATTTTTCACTGATGTTTTATGACGAATGTTGTATCTCGGGGGCATAAATGTATTAATTCAGTCGATCTTCTTCGGTTTGTTATTTGTTTGGATACCTAAACATTATGTAGTTTGTTTAATTGAATGGAATTGAGAATAATTGCATTGGCGTGGGCGTTTATTAGATACGTCAATTAACTGCTCCGTTTTTCCGACTGCATCGTATTCCTAATAAGTGTTCTCGATGCGTACTAGGCGTTATTTCTAGGGTTTGTTTGATGCTTTTTGTTCCTGAATACTTAGTTTGTAGTGGCGATCTGGCGATATAAATTATAAATCTCAGAATATGTTTATTCATTGTTGGCATTGGTACATTATGCTTCCTTATAAAATATTTCATCCTTCATTGCATTTCTCAATGTTGGTTTATCCGTGTTCGTTTCTCTGCGTCGATTTATTTTATTAGATTTCGTTTTTCGATCGAAACCGACCGAGAGGTCGTAGGTTCAAATCCCGAGTCGGATACTATTGGATTTTTCTAACTGGAATTTCTGATTAAAACTAGTTTTATAACTATAAGTTCTGGGACGGAAACTTAACTGGTGAAACGTTTGAGTGTACTACACCCCTCTGCCTGCCCGGATTACAAGCGTGATTTTGCGGTTTTTTTTTTATTACCGATACTAAATTTGGTTTTTCTTTACCCGACAGACAGATTTCAATTGACAATGATATGCATAAAGCAATGACATAGTTCTGAAAATGAACTACACTAGTGACAATAGGCAGATCACGCTAATGATATAGCGCTAAGGATAGACAACCGATGGGGAATTACAGTCGTATTTTAATCGTCACTTGTAAAACTAGAACGCATGCTGTCATAACGCATTAAGCTTTAATCATTTACTGATTCCTATAACCTTGTTTTGTGTTAACACTCGTAGTAATGATTGTATGGGTGCGGTGGTACGCAAATTAAAGACAGTCGTAGCCTATTCCGCCGAAGTCTAATACGCTGCAGGAATACTTCTAAACTTTGCTGAACTAGTGATGCGAAAACAATAAATTACAGGATGTTCCAAGACGTACTGTTCCTGTACAGTTGATGTATTCAAGCCATAAAGTTCAAAAGCCCTTATGGTCTGATCCGACACATTTCCTAGATAATGGAACTTTTATTTTTTCTTGTTCGCCTCGTATAACCCTGCGCCTCGTATTTGGATCTAAAAGTATTTTCTTCCCTTCTAAATTCCAGCATACAATTTGTTTTAGGGTTCCGGAAAGAGTAACTAAAAGCTTTATATTACAAATACATATTTTTATCAAATTCAGCGGTCAAGTCCGATGTAACTGTCCTGAAACTATAGGAAAGTGGATTATATGAATTTTAATGGAACTTGGTATAAAGGGCTGGCAACATTAGATCAGCTGATTTCTCGCTGTGTTAAGATTTATTGCTTGATATTCTATCATACATAAGGCAATTGGCAGCATGAAACGTAATAGAAAAATCCCTCAAACGTAAGATAATCTATTCAACAAAGTATAGAAGAAAAATCTTTTCCGTAGGCTTATTCCATAATTATATTTTATTTATTCCATAATTATATATAATTAATTTCCTAATCTACATATATGTAGTGTCCAATGGAATTTATTACCAAAACTTTTACCATTATTAATAACGTTATCTCGCTAGCCGAATTATCTCTTAAATCAATATTGACCGCATACAAAGCGTTGATATTAAATAATCCTTGATTACATTGTCACGTTTTTCTTGTGCATTATTTATGTTTCCAATAAAAAAAATATTTGTTTTAGAAGTTCAAACAATGTTTTCCAAGTGGACCTTTCAACCATTGTAAGCCAAAGACTGAAGAAGAAATTTGGTGGTTAGTTTTGGAAAATTTCGTTTAGAGAACATTTTAGAAAGCGCGTCTGGATCCGACGACGAATTGTAGAAGATTGATATTCTCTCATAATTAATAGACGGAAGATTCGTGGAAATGTGGCCACAAGATTATTGAAAGACAACGTCTTTGTCTTATAATATTTTCCAAGTTTCCATTATATCATAAACAACAAAACGGTACCAATGATGTTTTTTAAGTTAATGACTATGTAAAGTTTCCGTACACTATAGGAAGCGTGTTTTGCGGAATTAAAATGAAAGGACTGTAAATATAGGCGCTGGTGTATTAATCGTTACAAAAAAGATGGTTGAACAGAACCGATTGACATTTGTAAAAAAAAGACTTAACATATAGAAGAAATTTAACAACATCCTCAACATACTTATTAATGCCGGTGGCGCGTAAATTTAAATTGACTAATGTGGAAGGAATTCATTTAAAAATTGAGTAGGTTTTTAAAGGATTCTGAACAGTGCTCCAACCCCTATGTAGGGTTCGATTGTTAACGAACTTCATTTTGAGAAGGGAGCCGTATGCGCCGGCGGAATAATAAAAGGGTTGAGATTGACGATAGTGTCTGAGAAATAATGCACACCAATGACATGTCATTCATTAATTAATCTCCAAGCCGCACCCCCCGCGCCCCTCGTGGAGACCTATGTTTAGCAGAGGACTTCAATAAGCTGATGATCATGAATTATATGTCCATTAATGGTTCCAACGTTAAGGACAGAGAAGGATATAAAATATGGCTAAATCATCAATATGCCTTACAATAAAGGCAAAAAATTTGTAACATGACGTACAACGTCACAACATTCTAAGAAAAAGTTGAAAATGGTATAAGAGATGTACGAGTTAAAACCAACAATCATTCTGCAGTATATATATTTGACTACTAGTTACAACATTGTTATCGGTTAAAGAGGCATGATTTTATGACAGACGTCGCCGTCGCCAAGTCGCTCACGGGCTGCCCGGAAACGCGCCGCCGCCGCCGCCGTTGGACGATGAGTAAGTGGAGCAGCGCGCCTGTCCGTTTTCTGAACTTTGCTCGTCGTGGCTGTACACCTAAACAAATGAACTTTAGTTTAGTTTATCATCATCAGTTTTTCTATGTAGTTAACTTAGGTCTGGACGGTCAGAGGGTTTTGCCCATAATTCCCACGCTGAGCCTGCAATTTGACGATCGCAGAGCGCATTTCTCGCAAACTACGCTGTTACCCGTCCGACTAGGTCATTCAGCAGTGCCTAGGGTGGCTGCGCCATATTGCGATCAGCGAACTGTATAATTAGTTTAATCTTTGGAATACCTATAATACTACAACAGGTGATAATCAACTTTGCTCCAGCTACGTTTCGCCACCTGGCTCCAGCCGCCATGGCAGCATGGCGCGCCAGCGCCTGCCGCTCTCGGCCTCGACGCGTCCGTACCACGCTGCTACGTCATTAGAGCGCGCTGTCTCGTTAGCTTCCGCGAATTACGTATTGTAATATGTAGTATAAACGTACTTACGGGCGTACCGTCGTTGGAAAACGAAAATGAGCTGAAACAGAAATATAACTGCTATATACATATATATGCTCACGGCAGGTCCCTTAGGTACATGTTTCCCCTAAAAGTTAATGGATTCATTGTTGGCTCCGTGAGGGACCTGGCATAGACATACTCGTATGTATGTAGATTGTTTGTTGGGAGCTATATTTAAAATCAAGTCACTTGGGGTTTGTTCTTATAGACCTTTGATCTTTTCGTGTGGATAGCAAAATTATACATGCAGTTGGCAAGTAATGAAGCACAGAACTGAAGGAACAAAACTGTTAGTGTCGGTCAGCCAGGATGACGGATGATTACATGGATGAATCATCTTTTGACTCATTCAATGTAACTCATAAAATATTAAGGAAAAACTTAAGAACTGGATTTGTAAGACGTTCTAATGTTTAAATGCATGCAAGTTTAAGGCATTTAAGCCTAGATTACGAACCTTCGTCGATTTGACGACGCGGGTTTGTTTAAATCGCGTTAACTTTTGCGCGCGCGATCGTACTGCTTCGACACTTTAGGTAATCTCAATCGACCCGTCGCCCCCGCGATTGAAGGTGGTACTTTGAGTACAAGGTGCCTGTGAGCTCCGTTCCAGCAACCATGACTCGTCGCATCGACGATGGTTAGTAATAACGTAATATTTTGCATTATGCAGTTGGTGTATTTTTGAGATATTTCTTTGTTTTGTTGATTCATTTTGTTTATATTTATTGCTATTTATAATTCGTTGTTTTAGATAGGTACTCCAGCGGTTATCGGTCCTGCGACAGATGTGACCAGCCCACTGCCATTTCAGCTTGCTAATCCGATGGGATATGTCGATAACCTTGGTATATCAGTTGTCGGATCACCTCGTTTCGGATTCGATCCTTCAGAGAAACGCCGAGCATAGCCCTCTGCATAGCCCTCTCCATAGCTCGCTGAGCGACTATGTAGACGTGTTCTGAAGTGGAGACCACGCTTTACCAAGCGTAGCGTAGGACGCCCTTCGGCTAGGTGGAGTGACGAAGCAAAGAGCGGAAGATCGAGCTCAGTGGCGTGCTATTGGAGAGGCCTATGACGACAGCGATGTAGAACATACATCTGGAACTGGTCTGGTATACGGGACTCAATTAGACAGATATTGAGCATTTCAGAAAGTAGTACTTCGAATTCTACAATTGAGACTGAAGAAAATAATGCGACTAAGTACCTCCTGTAAAAAAAAGGAAAATATGAGCCTTTTGTCCCTCTGCAAAGGGACGGCAGACTAAAAGTTGTTGCACCAAGTGCAATAAATCAATGTGCGGGAGCAAAAACTTGACGTATGTCACAAATAGATTAGTTGCTAGATTTTTACCAAATTTTTTATTATATTAGTTAATTACATTTGTTATTTTTAATATTTTAAGATTGTATGTCACATTTAATTTTTGTAATAATTATAAAACAACTTTAAAAATGTTACTATTGTTAATTTTGGATAAAACCTATGATCTCATTCATAAGACTGATTGTTGCATAAATATGCTATTTTAGTTTTTGTAAACATACTAAATAATAAGAGAAAATATAATTTGTTAATAATAAAAATAAACATGTACAATTTAAATTTAAATAAAATCAATTATGCCCTTTATTAAATACCGTAGTCGAAACGACGAAGGTTCGTAATAAGCGTCGAAAAATAAGGTTAGTAGTAATCTAGGGTTAATGCCAGATATACCAATGTAGTCACGGTATATTGTTCGAAATTCCTGTCTGTTTGCTTTATAGCGGTGTTTAATATTATATTTATAATATCAGTTAAAGATGCATATTACACATTAAGTAACATAATTTCAATTAAACTATCGTATCGAATCGAATCGAAACTGTTGTTTATCTTATATCATGTTTTACATACTATTTAATATTAATAAATGTAAAATAACACTTTATAGGTTGATTTTATTATTGAATACATATTTATTCTTTATTGTATTTTGTACTGTTTCTTCCTCTTTTTAAATTAATGTTTTGGGTTTCTTAATAAATTATTAATATTATTTTATGCTGCATATTTATATAATTTTTCTTTTTATTACTTTAATGCATTGATAATGTAATTCTGTAACACAATACTCAATAATGTAATGTAGATTATGAATATTAATATTTGGTCGAATGAAAAATATGGTATATTTTATCTATGATATACAATCAATGGCGTCACCGTCAAGGACCCAACCCGTTGCTTGCAGTTTGTAATTTTCTAGCTGTGTTTTAAGTATAGCGAGTAAAGCTTTTAATTTGATTTTTATTACAGTATACTCGAAGGTAAGTGCAAATTATTTGTAAACCATTAATTAGTAATAATTAACAAATACCATAATTGGTGTTCGATCCCGACACAAAATGGACGTCAAAATGTATTGTGACGTGATTATGTAAAAAAAAATGTTTTCTGGAGTTATATTCTATTGGTTTAGAGCAGGATGCAGATGTATTTTGGTTTTAGTGTGCGAATTATAAAAATATTTACGTAATTTATATAGAGTATGATGCACGATTGGAATATTAGACAGGTACATACAAAGTTATAAGTAGCGACAAGAAAGTGATATCCGTGAAGGCATGGGCATGGGCATGGTCATGTCGACCATTGATCAAAATAGTACACAGCTAGTTTATAAGCATGCTGCGTGTTACTGTAATATATTCCATTTTTAAAGTTCACACAAGTCATAAATATTTTATTTACATACATATTTCATAAGGGTCATTGTCCTCTTTTATACAGTTCGTAATAATTTAATATGGCTGTTAATCATTTGGCTGTGCCTTGCATCATGAAGTTTAAATGATTATACACTTGCAAGTTTTGCTGTCTATTATAAAATCAATACATTAAGTTGTGTGTATGCAGTCTTATCCATTGTTTGTGACTGATGATTTAGACTGTGTATTGTAACAATGGACAAATACTCAAAATCATTCATATATTTTATTATGCATGTTCCATCTGATTTTATTTTGTGTTCTATTTTGCAAGTATTTGAACAACTTTCTGATGGTCACAAAGGGGTCAGTATTTTTCAAATATTTCAATGCATGGTGTTGCCATGTATGGCTAATATTACTGATAATCACTTTGTTTTTAACAGACTACCTAAACAGTGCATGATTTGAAATTTAGTGAGATTACTCCAGCCAATGGAAAATACAAATATCTAATCCTTTCTCTATAATTATTTACTGCAATATCATTATTACATACTGTAATTTATTATTGCTTGCTATTACCAAAGCCAGTTGGGAATATATGTGTCACATATTTTTGTAAGTACAGTAGAACCTCTATAAGTCGAATTTCAAGGGAGACACCAAAAAATTCGAGTTATAGAGTTATCGACTTATAGAGGTTTTCGAAGATGGATTTTGATTCATCATAAAGACATAGAAATTCATTCTTACAAATTTTGATTTGGAGAGGTGAAATAAATAAAAATACAAGTTACAAAGGTAATAAACATATTTTAATTTATTATCAATTAACTAAATTATTATATCTAAAGTAAAAAAGTAAGCACATATTAATATGTCATAAATTCCTGAAGAGGTAATCCTATTTATTGTAAACTACCAATTTGTTTTCTAGCAAGCAATGGTGTACTTACAATGGCGGCAAATTCTTTTCTTTTCAAAAAAGACCTTTGAGCTGTAAAGTTGTAAAGTAAAACATTGCCATATTCAAGATATAGAGGTCCAATTTTTTTTTAACTGAATATTTCGACATCTAGAGGTTTGAAAATTTGAGTAATGGATGTTTTAGGGTTAGAAGGGAAGGAAACAAAACATTTTTTCGAGTTATGGAGGTTTTTGACTTATGGAGGTTTTTACATAACATAAGTACCAAGTCAAAAAATAAGATAAACAACTAAGACAATGGAATCTTGATGTCACGTTTTTGTATGTCCCAGACTGGTTTACATTAAGCCTGATAAGGTAGCGGACTCCTATGTCCTCTGTGTGTACTGCATGCAATTGATTCACGGTAAAAATGAATAGAAGAGACATAGTGCTTACATTGTTGGTATACAAATAAATCCCAAATAAAAGTTGCTCAGCTATTGGATAAATATTTGCTTGATATGTTACATTGGCGATTTTTTTAACTTATTGTTTTTTTTATTATGTTTTGATTTTGTTGTTTGTAATCAATGACTTGTTTGGAAGATGATAAGTCAAATTTTCTGTAATATTACATACAGTCACTTGTAAGGAAAACATTATATATGGACTAAATATTAAAATGTATATGACATTTGCATTTAAAATATCACTTTACTATTCACAAATACATATAAAACCTTAGTAACTGCTTATAAATAAATTCAATTGGCACCAATAAAGTCCCCTCATTGGCATTCATTGCCCCAACTCAATGATCTACATGTGGTCACGTGATGCTAGCAGGATGGCTTGATTGAGCTGGGATGGGTCTAGAATGTTGTATCTAATTCAACTCTACACTACACTGGTTGCTGCTGGCATACAATGTGTTTAGCAATTCAAAATTGTGACATTTAATTTTTTTTTATATTTTGCAAAGCTGTTTTATTTATTGTGTGTATATTTTTTATTTGCATACAACCAATTACCATATTTGATTGCTAATTGTAAGTTTGACCCTTTGATTATTATGCCATGATGTGATTTTAATGAAGTATGTACATCCGTCCATGTGTCTCTCGATTAGAATATTTCTGAAATACAATGTATGTAAATATCAATCATGGTTATGACATATAATACCAATTTTTAATTGGAATGAAATTTTTCAGATATCCTCTTTTGCTGAGGTTGCTATGAGAAATAGCTTAAATGACTATTTGAGCCAAGATAAATAGTTGTGTAGAAACATCCTGTCAAGAAAAAATCAAGTGTAATTCAAGATGCAGACCATTAAATGTGTTGTAGTGGGCGATGGTGCTGTGGGCAAGACCTGCTTGCTCATTAGCTATACCACCAACAAATTTCCATCTGAATATGTTCCCACAGTGTTTGATAACTATGCTGTGACAGTCATGATTGGTGGGGAGCCTTATACTTTAGGCCTCTTTGATACTGCAGGCATGTACATTTTATGAACGATTTGTACAATTTATTATACATATTTTTAAGAAAGTTGTACTAAGTATTTTATAAATTCCATAGGTCAGGAAGATTATGACAGACTCAGACCTCTAAGTTATCCACAGACTGATGTTTTCCTTGTATGCTTCAGTGTGGTGAGCCCCAGTTCATTTGAAAATGTTAAGGAAAAGGTATGTTAATAATTTTCCAATAAATATGTTTAGAATTATAACATAATTGTATATCATCAGCACATACATAATAAAACATATATCAGTTTAGTATACCATAGGACAAATATAGAGAATAAGGAAAATTGAAGTTAAGGCAAACCAAACAAGTGTGAGTGTAACAATAATAAATTTATTTATGTACATATATGAATAGGGTTACAATTCGGTGGTAGCCAAATATGAATTCATTAACGGTATATGTTGTGAAACTATTCATTTATTCTTGAATAGTAATGTTAATTTAAATCCACAAATAAATACCTAGAAAAAATATTACAATTGTCTATGATCTTTAACAGTGGGTACCAGAGATAACTCATCATCAACAGAAGACACCGTTTTTACTTGTGGGGACACAGATAGATTTAAGAGATGACCCGGTCACTATGGAGAAACTGGCGAAAATAAAACAGAAACCAGTATCTTTGGAACAAGGAGAGAAACTTGCTAAAGAACTAAAAGCTGTCAAGTATGTTGAGTGTTCGGCTCTCACTCAGGTGAGCTTAGATTTGTTGTTTATGCACTTTTCAGTTCTACTGCACTTTATTCATCATCTAAAATTAGTATTATATCGGATTGATTACCAACAAGTGATTGAAGTAGCGTCAGGGTGGTTTTTATCAGAGTTAATTTTCTTGTCACAAATTTTGGCCAAACAGGTTTTTGATATGACTAATGAAGCATAGTATTATGTCATATTATGAGCATTGCTCCTTTTGTGCTTAGGTTAATTTTAACACACATAGTCAAAACAGGCATAGACAATTTAATTACAATAAATCATCAGTTTTGGACAGTTTGAATTTGACATATAAAGTTTTTTGTTTAGGTATGACAGTGAAATGTACTATGATAGCTGAGTCAGAGTGAGTAGTTGTGTCAGAATGCTGCAGAGTCAGAGGAGTCTTGTTTACTTTGTAGTAACAGCTTCTATCTTTAAGTATACTATACAAGATTTAGTTACTGTTATAGGACCATTTCATTTATTTCTAGATGCAGATCTTAAATTAAGTTTAAGGTAACACACAAAATTTGTCAAACGAGAACTGACTAAAGTGTTCTTTTACTGTAATTAACTACTCAGTCAGTCTAGAGGCAGGCAGTCAGGGTGGGCATTATAAGACATGTATTAATAATTATATTATTTAATGTATGTGGCTATAACATATGAATAATATTTCAGAAAGGGCTAAAGAATGTGTTTGATGAAGCAATTCTGGCTGCCCTGGAGCCGCCAGAACCCGTCAAGAGGAGGAAATGCATGCTTCTGTAATGTGCGACCATTAAGACAGCTTCATATGTTGCGGCCCTATGTCACATTAAAGAGCTAACACTGTAATATTTATCGGGTTTTATAAATTTACTATAATTAAACATTATGCCATATATAAAAATAATTAATATTATATGTGTTGGCTTATACAAAAAGAGTTTTTCAAAGGTGGACAATTTTTTGTTTGCCATAAATAGAGGAAGGAGCTTAGTATATTGAAATACAATCTTTAAGGCTGCTCCCTTATATGGTAAACAACATACCATTTCTTGTCACATGTTATTTGTGAGACTCTTTTTGAATTAGTTTTTGCACTGTGACATTTTTATATGCTATAATATAATATGGGGCTTTGAAATTTTTCCATTTACTATTTTTACTATCTAAAGACCATTTTATACATGGAGTTACATATACATTATTTGAAATTATTTCTTATTTATAACAAGTATTAAGTCATGTGTACCTATTACTAGCATTATAATCAAAACTGATAAATATAACAGTCTGTAGGGAGTTTCATAATTTGCTTCTAACATAGTGGTACCTTCAAATATTTAATGTTTACAATTGGACTAATAATAACAACATTTGTGTAATATTAACAATAAATGATTAATGTAATTGTCAGAAGAGAAAATAGTAAATTATTGCACAACCTGTAATGCACAGTGAACACTGCATTTTATAAGTATTATGCTGTAGGAATGGAATTTTTTTTATACAATTTTTAAGGCCTGTCTTGATGGGCAGCCGTCCAAGTTTTACATCAATACTCTTGTGTTTCGTCCATTTTTAGTGTAATGGGACGGTTTATAATTGAAATGTATTAGCTATATGATTTTTATGATTTAGATGAAAATATGAGAACATCATTTATGTTTTATGGAACAATTATTGATTAATTTTATTTAATTAATGTGACTTGAAACACTATATGACACTTCAGAATTCTAAGTTAAGGGATTTATAAAGTGAAACGTATTGTATCATCATTTATTTAGTTATTAACATGTAATTCTCGCTACACATCTGCAGTTGTGTTTGTATGAGATTGAAACACATGTATATCATGACTTGTAGTCAGTTTTTAAACCCAACCAGTTCAACAGTTATAAACCTTGTCATTTATCAAGGCCATTATTTGTGGTGCATATAGTTATGGTCAAATAGCACATGGTAGACTTTTCTGTACAGGTTTAGCACATGTATTGAACAGCAAGTAAATATTAGATTTTGTAGCATTTTTATTAAAAGATGCAATGTGACTTATGACTGAATTAAAAATGATCATTCCACAAGACATCTTTGCATTTTATCCATTATACTTTTTTTTTTCGAAGTAAAGCCGATTTGGCAATGTAGATGATGTATGGTGGTATTATTATGTTTACGTGTGACTTTCTGGTTATTTCTATATATTACTCTTATGTGTGTAATGTCCGCCACGACCAGAAGCAATATCATACACAAATCTTCAATGCTGTAAATGAATAAATTAAACATCACTTTTATAGGAATTAACAGGGTCAACAGTGTGCTGCCTGAACCAGAATAAAACTGTATACCTAAATCTAAACCTGTTGTGAACCAGGCATATAAATCTCAACTTACATTGATACATGTGTTTCTAACAGATCTATTTTCACATAATATTCTGCCAGTTTTTATACATACTGTATAGTTATCCATGGTATGAAAGCATACCGTACAAATTTGTTTGTTCTTACATACGCCTCATGGCGTTAATTTCACCGAAAGAAATCATAGTGTGTGACAAACTATTAATGTCATTGTATGTTATTGTGTTCATTTAATTTTTTAGTGATCTAGTGTTTGCTCCATCTATATTATTAATATTTACAAATAAGACGTAAATATATAGTAGTGTTTATTTTAATTAATCTCGATAATACCAACAGTGTGTTTAATTGGTAATGTAATGATTGTACTCCAAAATATTTATGCATTTCAATTAACATTTCTACTGAATGTAATAAAGATTGAGTATTATTACACTAAACATTAAGACAACTATTTAATTCAATTATTTAATCATGTCTTATGTATATTGTGCTTTGATAATGTCAGCAATTTGTATGTTAACAAAAATGAGTTTCATTTATCAGTGTTTATTTCGATAAAAGCATTCGCATATTAATAATTTTGTTTATCAATTCATTATACTATTGGAATTATTATATTATGTTCGTGTCAGTAAGTAGTTATAGGTGTATATTGAATTAATAAATATAAGAATAAAATATTGCTTTTATTTATTTAATATCATACTCTATAAAAAAATAATGATCATTGAGACTAGTTCTGGGTTAGGTTAACAGAATCCCTTTCATCATTAATTTGAGTACTTCCTTTAAAATTGATTAACATATAAGAAGCTTATTTGTATAGACTGTTTCAAAATGGTCCCAAAAATATTTTAAATATTCTTAATAATCAGATCAGTAACAAGTGTATTGTCTAGATGTGATAAACCCATAGAAAAGAAAACCTTTTTTGCTTTTATGCATTTACTACATTTTGTTTATCAGTTTACAGGGTACATTATTTGCAAATGTTCTTACTTCAGATGTAATACAGTTTCATTTTGATGTTATAAAAAATCTATTCGTAAAATATTTTTCTACAAACGTTGTATCTAACTTTAGGACTGAATGCTGAACCCTTGTGACCCTTCTATGGAGCGCAGGGGTTCCGCAGACCACCAATTGATAATTGATGCTTTAGAGGACACATGTACTTGTTGGTAGATTAAATGCCTTCCAGTGTAAAATTTAATACAACTGTTTAGCAATAAATAGATGGCATACAAAACAGTCTATTAAATTACATTAAAAAAAATAATGAGACAACATGAATACAAAGTAAAAGTTTATTTTGCTTAGGGTTAATCAACCTAGGTTATAAATAAAATGAAAATTTATGGGCATGTAGCTTACACCAATATGAACTGGAAAGTGTCAAAAGAAAGTCATTGTTTCTGGCTCCAAATCTCAGTCATGACTATAATAAAGTTGTAATCCTCGGTATCCCAGTGTTTAGGATGCTGCCCTGTCACAGAACAGACTGGATCAAATCTCTATACATAAAATAAATGATTGAAGAAATGCAAGGTGAAAATATTTTCTTCCTTCCATGGATCCCAGTGCCTCTGTACAGGCATTTTTTATGGAGTAAAATTCTTATAAAACTAATATAATATAAAATTATTAATTTTGTTCATATGGTCAACTCTGGTTTCATTCAATTCCATGTGCTTTTATGAATGCTGAAGTGATGTTGTTTCAAATACATATGTTTAATATGAAAAATGAGAATATTCAATTTTCGTTAGGATAATGTTGCAAGTAACATTATAAGTATTTAACGCCATCTTTATTGAATTTCTCAATTAATTACAATTCGTTATTTAACGCCATCTTTAATGAATTTCTCAATTAATTACATGTCGTGTATTCGTAATATGTTTCATATAAATCCTACAGATGTCACTTCTCATCTAAAACATCCAAATTAGGTTTTTATTACTGCTTATGAACACGTGTTGGGTTTTAAAAATCGAACGTCTAAAAATTAGCTTAAAATAATTCAAACATTTATAATAATGTGTGTTTAATTGTAGGATCCGGACGCCGTTTGAGTATGCATAATATCTACATATACAGTACCATTACTCAAATTAATTATCAAATTATTTTTGAGAAGCTCAGTTGGAAGCCACTGAGATTCTTGAAAATAATTTGATATGAAATTAAAACGTAACATCACGTCTGTAATCCTCCAGGAGGTAGGCAGATGAGTGTAGTACCTACATTCCCACGTTTCCCCGGTTACATTTACGTCCCACTATGGAATAGATGGTGAGACTATTGCCATGCACCGGGCACAAATCCTGACTCCGAGCCACTACTAGAAAATATAAACTATAGAAATGTAGTAATTTAGCACTATAGAAAATTAGCACTTGCAATTAACACGACCAACGAGGCAGACAATATGAAATGAAATGAAATTTTGCTGGTTTTTGACTACTTATCGTTCACACTCCAAAATTCCGACATTTATGATATGTTTCTGTATGTAGAATTTTTCAGTTTTATTAAAGTTATACTAAGTACCTACCTATATTGATTAAGACATGAAGTCACTATTGATTTATTTACGTCTTAACATTCAATACAGACGGACAGCTACTTAGAGTGCTATTGGTTACTACTCCAATCTGATATTATAAGTAAGTAATTATAAACAGACGTCTATTTTAAAACTGAAATTACAGATGTATTTTTCGTATAGGTACGCGGTACGCGTATATAGGTACGCGGCCTGGGGCTTCCTACACCACTCGTGTCCAATATGAAAGAGTGAAGGTGCAAGTTAGTTTACCCATTTTGAAAGTCTAAGACAATATTTAACGATTGTTAAACGAACAATAAAAACGGTCGAGAAAATTGGGCTTAAGCCATTACTCAGCCAAGTGTTACACGAGCCTGACATTAGTAGGTAATCCGATTAGGTAGGTACCAACGATTGTACGCTAGGCTATGAACGCTAGAATTTCAGTTAGAATTTGACCGCCTCTTGTATCTGCCACACTCATAAGTAGAAATACAAAAATGTAAACTGTAAAAATAAATGTCAAAAAAACTGAAGAAATGAATTAGGATTTGAGGAATCGAGATCTTTGCATTCGTCTTAAATAAAGTTATCTAAAATAGGTTTGATATCATTAATTCTAAATGGCATGTATACCTACACTTACCTGCCAGGAAACGATTATGTGTAGGTATATACTAATCGCTTGGCCTATATAGATTTTTTATGAAAATTTCGATATTTCATTGTTCCAATGCTGGCATCTTTTTGACAACTTTGACGTAATGATTTTTTAGTGTCTTTATTATTAAAAATACCCTTTTTTATATTTATAAATCGATAACTCTGTTTTGATTATTGATTCGAAGACATCAAGTTGTGTGTTATGAAAATTAAGAGTTAATATGGGCGACGGTTTAAAATTATCTAAAGGTTTGTATGTATGCTATGAAAACAGAATAGACATTTTACAACAATGAAGTTGACTTTTGTACTGATTAAACAGTCTATTTTACATTTAGTACTAGGTGACCCGGCAAACCCGTACCGCCTTTTCAGTCTTGTTTTATTCTTATTATATATATATCCTTAACCTATCTCAGACAATTCGGAAGAAAGTTCTGAACAAAGTCGGGTCGTGACCTGTTGAGTACTTTTGAGGTTATGTAGACCATTTAATTAACTAATTGTGAGAACTACACACAAAATTAATAATTTTTTTAATTATTGATAAAATAGGAAATAGGTAATTATGTCCCAGAAAAATTTAGACCAATAAATAAAAAATAAATGTTTGGGGTGGAACACCCTTATCACTTAGGGGTATTAAAAAAGAGTACTTTGTCAGACCTGCCGAATATACTCGTACATATACATGGTAATGGTTATAATGTGGGTATAACATAAATACATCAGCCACCAGAGTCAGAAGCCTCCAAAACCGGCGCGCATGTATGAAGAGAATGATGAATGTGGAGGAGGCGCGGCAGGTATGTAAG
>DWTO01000122.1:0-26775 GCA_018244755.1 Jemadia pseudognetus
GATAAATATATAGGTACTATGTAGTGATGTTATTATTATACATACAAACCTTCCTCTTCAATCACTCTATCTATTACAAAAAACCGCATCAAAGTCCGTTGCGTCGTTTTAAAGATTTAAGCATATATAGGGACAGAGAAAGCGTCTTTGTTTTATACTATGTACCTACATAGTTATTCTATCTCTATATTGGCCACAAGCTGGCATCATCCGGCGGGTCCATACCGCTGAGCTGTTATAATATGATACTCGCATCTTCGGAATGTCGCCATGCATACTTCTATATTTATGCTTTATCTAATGCTGAAGGTTGAGAGGTATCCATAAACTACGTACCTGTAGGTACGCTCGCCTATTACTTGTTTACTTTGTTTAGTGGTTTTTGTTTTTTAAATAATGTGGCCAGTTTGTTAAATTGGATATTGTAAAATTCTGCACTAAAAAGATGAAGACTTCTTGGTTTCTGAATTTGCTCAGGACTAAATATTACGAGTAACTTATTTGCATGTGTGTGTGTTGGCGATTCATTAGTTCCGCTCGGGAGCAGCGGTTCGAGTGATTTTGATAAATGAGTTACCAACTTCTAGATTCGACCTAAAATTATTAGTGTAATAAAGTCACTACATGGTTAATTCATTACAGCATTTCAGGTGTTGTCGTATAGTCAAGTTTTACATTTTTTTTGGTATAACCCTTATAAAATGAGCTTTCCTGTTTTGTTTTTTACGTGTTGTAGAAGATTTGGTTTTGTATATTATTAACTTTAGATTTGTACGTTTTGATTGTTTTCTACAGATGCAGTTTCAAGAGAAATTGCAAGAACTGGCACCGTTGCCGGACCTATTGAAGGGTGCGCAGATCCAACTGCACGAGGCGAAACAATTGCAACGGCTCGCCGAAGACAGTTCCGTGCAATTATCTAACGAATTGAATCTTGTCAAGGAGAAGGTAATGATATAGCTTTATCAATATTGTTTTTTTTATTTTTGAATCAGGAACGCGGATGTCCGTTGAAAGTTTCTTGTGAATGATTCTGAACTTTGGGCGGCAAGGCATCTTATATTATTATTTTAATTAAGTGCCCTCAGTCTTGTGACTGGGAGTGATGTTATAATAATGTATAATTACATATTTACGACATAAGGTGCGGTAGGTTTTTTTCTGTTGATGAATAAATGAATAATTTACATTAATGTGTTTTTTATAACTTAATTTTATTTATAGATACTATTTTCTTTAATTCCAAACTAATTTATCCGGACTGCGGGCCATCGGAACGAGTGACTGTTGCTAACCACCACGCTATCACTGCTTATATCATGATGCTTTTACAACGTAATAGAACTCAATTTGTGCTTAAAAATATCATATTTTTGATGATATAGGGCAGTGATTATAACCAAAATTGATTAATTTATTACTCCACGTTTTGCATAACGTCTTGCAATTAGCCGACTATGTATTTACATTGAAGTGATTCTCACAACAATAAATGTAAGGTGGATGGAGCATGGCAGGCTTTGCTCCTTTGAAGGCCAACTATAAAAAAATCCTAGTTATTGTCATGTGATGACAAATTCCTTCCCCTTACACTAAGCTCCATCGAACTGAAGCCCACAGACGCGGGGACGAGTCGCTCGCGTCGATATTTTGTTAATGCGATCCCTCCCTTCGTAGACTTCGCTCGTCAACGTTCAAATTGTAATTCGCGCACACAACCAAAGGTAATTTTTTTTTGTAAATAACCTGTTATTATCTTATTTTTTTACTGTAAATTGTCAATATAAGAATTTGTTATGGTACTAAAGAAAAAAATAATAATTTTGTTTCGATTTCAGTTAAAATATCGGTAGTGTTCCCTATAAATGCCGGTGGTCCCTTATAAGGCTAATTAAAAACTTGACGGTTTGGCCTTGCTAGGAACGTACATTGGCCTTACTAAGAACATTTACAAATCATAGAAATGAGAACACTTAGTTTTTAGTTACAAATATGTACAATGTACTTTGTAGTCTATTATTTTCTTATTGTTATTTGTTAGTATATTTTAAAATTGTTAGTTTGACCTTCTTAGGAACTTTTGGCCTTACAAAGAACGGACCCATAGAATGCCGTTATAGGTCAATAGTTTTTTTTATAATTTCATTTTAAAACGTATTGGCCTCTTATTAGTTATCGATATAATACTATAATAATATACGGAACTCTATTAAGCATCCTGTCTAATGTAATTCCTATAGAGGAAATTGAAGAGATGTAGATCGGGCGGATGTCCTTCCCTGCAACGTCCTCGTAAAAGGCGAATGACGTAAATTGAATAGAAAGTGTTCCGTCCACCGAACGACGCTAGTAGGTAATTACTTTAGAGTGAACATTTACGTTTAAGCTGTAAATATACTTCAGTGAATATTCGTTCGTTCGAAATTGCTTGTGAAATACTTGATATTAATATTATTATAAGCTTTTTACTACAGTACGAGTTTGGATATTCATGTGGAGTCTGGTTATTTATGATTGAACTGACACCGAACTGTGCTACCTATATCTTGAGGTAGACTTACATGGCGCTAAACGGCGGCCGATACCAGCTCATGAAGTCACGCGCATGCTCTTTTTAATGTTATAGTTGGTGATCGCAGTGAACAACCTAAACCAGGAGAAAGCCGACAGAACAATGCTGGCCGACGAGAACAAAGCTCTGCAGCTTACTGTTGATGAGCAGCGAAAAGAAGTAGACGGTCTATTTAGAAACATCGATGAGTACAAGTAAGTGTAGAGGTTTCCTTATCTTCTATATAACAATGACACTGTGTGATTATTGTTGTTAATAAAAATGCGATTGTACTGAATATATTTATGCTAAATGTTGTCATTATAATTGTAGAACATATATGCTATAATCATAGAAGTAAACGTAACCGGGCACATATCCAGATTCCGAGTCACCACTACATAATCTAAATTAGAAAAATTCAGTAGTGCCCGACCCGAAAATTGAACCCAGGACCTCCCGATCGGCAGTGTCACTTGTAACCAACACGACCAACGAGGCACGTACGAAGTAGCGAATGATCATAAAAGTACTAGATGGAATATATTTCATCTGAATAGTTTATTGGTTTAGTTTGTAACAAAGGAACCTTGCCTTTTGAATTACATTTGAATTTCATAGTTACATTATTAAGATTTTATCAAAGTTATAGATAGTGTAAAATAATCGAAATATCAGGCCCTTAATCTCCGAAGAGGTAGGCAGAGGAGCGTGGTACACTCTTCAGTCTTCACCAGTTTCGTTAAAAAACGTTAAGTTTATATCTTAATAATATAACAACAGAGTACCTACGCACTGCGAGCATAGTATTGTACTGACGCTAAACTACTTACCTACCTACCAACGTACCTATGCTAATGAGTACTTGTGATACAAAAGAAGTTGGCGTCGACTGACATTAAGCTCCTTACGTCCGTTAATGACAGAATCTGCCATTTATTTTATTTTCGCACGCCAATACACGATGAAAATTACTTTTACTGGATACCGCATTACTTATATCTAAAGCGGCCCTCTTCTGTACAGCCTTGAATTACACTGTAAATAATTCTGTACAACACTTGTTTAGAGCAATCATTTTGACCGGATACAAAGATTGGCGCTAGTCACCGTTGTAAAAGCGTTTGTACATTTTCCATTCCATTTTGCATGTAATCGGTTGCACGACAGTACCTATATATGTATTATATTTATAGGTATACGATCTTCACTAAAATTGCGATGTGTAATATCGTCTCCAATAATGTTTCATTAGCAACCTAATCCAAATTGGTATTGCTGCTTTCATCCTTTGTCTAAACCCAAAGGCCTGGGAGTGACATGAATTAGGTATTAAATTAATTTCAATCAACTCATATAATATTATCAAATAACTAATCGTATGTCGATGGTCGATGTTATCGTAGTCATCTATCAGAACAATATTGGATGGTGTTTTGTATAAACCCTCTTACATTGTAGCGTTATGAATGTCTCACGTCATGCCTTCCGAGCCAAGGTTCTTAATTATTGCTAAACTCGTGTTTTTAGTTTAGGAATCAAGTTAAAGTGGCTAAGTTTCACTTAATATACAATTCGTTGTGTTACAAATGTCCCGCAAGTAGCTTTATTTGTTATAATATCAATTTGCTTGCAAGCTTCTTATGATTCCCTAATCGACGTTGCGAACAATATCGATATTGCATGTCTAACTAGTCATGTATTGAACTGTCAAGGGCACAACATTATGTAACACAGGAGTTCGACTCCACAGTGTCACATCCAATAAATGGGATGGTAGTATACGTGGCATGATTAAAGATTATACTCTTGTATATCTCATCATATATTTATTGTTCAGGTGTCAGATATTAAGGTTGGAGGAAAAGTTATCACTACAAGACGCTAGATTCAAGGAGAAGTCGACAGAATGCAGTCAATTATTCAAGGATTTGGAAGAAATAAGGTTGGAGACAAATAGATCACTGACAAGATCTAAGGAGAGAGCCGATTCCATGCGACGATACATGCAAACTCAAATCTCGGAACTGGAAAGGCAGTTGATACAGAGTCGCGCGCAATGTAGAGCTTGCCAGAAAGAGAGGGATGAGGTATGTATTAATAAAAATATTTGTATTAAGATTACTCATTGAAGTTTGTTACAAGACTAGCACTTTTAACGCTCTATGATTATAAACGATTTGATCAAAATGGGGCTCGGTTGGCTTATAAAATAACATCGAACAAGTTCCGCGGCGCCATTTGTGGACAGTGGGGCGTGGGACGAGGTTTTTTAAACACTCTCACGGGTTTGATTAAAAAGGCAGTGCGCAGAAATTTAATTTTACTCTTTTGTTTTCCTGTTTCCATAATTACATATTTGGCTGGCCCGCTGGTCCTGTGGTAAGTGAACCTGACTATTGAACCTGGAGTCCTGGGTTCGATTATCACCCAGAATAAATATTAGTTTGATGAGCAAAAGTATTTGTTCTATCTTTCCGTGTAAAAAAAATCTCTATTATATGTATTTAGCCTATGGGTCGTCTGGTTACCATAACACAAGCTCCCTTGATGCTTACTCATGTTCAGGTGGCCATGTGTGGAATTGTCTCAATATATATACTACATACTATATTACTATCTAGCTCTATTATAAAGTCCTGTGAAATATTTTAAGTGTTAAACAGTACATAATTATGTTTGTGTAGGCTTCTCTTAATGCTCACTCTATATCCTGGCTTCTATTATGTTTTGTGGTTACTCCTCGGTAAAGGATCCCTTGATAAAGACTAGTAATTGGGTTTTTTATTTTATAAATTGATTTTGACAAGTAATTTAATACATGACGTATACGTTGTACTCACATTTTCTGTAGGTGCAATACGCTCAAATTCGTATAGGATTTTCATACCAGCGCGCTTCATCTAGTTTTGAAATAGATTAGTTTCACCAAGGGTTAATTTGCGTCGAGGGTCAATTTGCGAGCTCGAATAAATTTTAGTTTTTAACAAGGTTATGCTCTTGGGTATCCTGTGTAAAGTACATAGGACATAGACGCACAATATAGAAAGTATATAATTTGAGGTCGTCGACAGTTTTCTCATGATACGCGACGGTAATGAAGACAATTTAAAATAAAAGACAAAGTAAAAACATATTACAGATTGTACGTGCACTTCGTGATGTTTTAAATGTACTCTACTTCAGTTTAAAGTAGGTACGTACAGATGAAATGGGCGAACACTTTAAATTTAAATGATGTCGTGCGACTGATATTATGTGGTATATAAGTAGACAGTTTTACATAAGTATTTGAATATTTTGTTTATCGCTATTTACTGTATAACATTGTAGCCGAAAGAAAATTTGAACAGTTTTGCAACACGATTTCAGATACGGCAACGTATGCAGATTCAGCTAAACAATTTGCAAGAGAATTTCGAACTGGTGGAGATTAGATTAAGGGCCCTACAAAATCAGGTTACGTCCTTAAAGAACTCCTACACTGTCATACTGGGGGACGACGATGAAGTCAGTGAATACAACAAGATAACTACAGCTTGACATGTTTTTGATTTTGTTATATTTTTGATAGATATATTTGGTATTCAATAAAATTTCCTTAGTAGTTCTGCAGGTTTTATTTAATTTTGGTTTCTTTAGTAACGAATATCCTCTAACGTGATAGTGTTTAAGAAATACTATTTGTGTCGGTCGATTTCTCCCACTGGATGCCACATTTTCCAGGTAATATTAGACCATAATTAATTTACTAAACTATTAGACAGCTTTAATATAACATTTTATTCGTACTTAATATTGTAAATGTTTATTGTACGTCTATGTCTGTGGTACTCTTTCGATACCAAACAACTTGACTGATTGTGATGAAACTTAATACGGGGATAGTTCGACGTTTGGAGACATCTATAATGAAGAAATTTATAATGAACATTTATAATGGAGATATTTATGATGAAATAGAAAAAAAGATCCATAGAAATTCCTCTGATATGTTTATGAAGTGTCTCAATCTATTTCTTAAATTATTTAAATTTAAGGCCCGTTAGCGATTATAGGACATTCGCGGTGACTCTGTACCTACGTTATATACCACTGGAAATTGAATGAATTGTGATAGCACATACGATACTAATGATTTATCAGTCGAGTCTATAGTCATGAGTGATCAGCCGCCGTGGTAAAAGGATTAGTCGCAATGTGGAGGGCACGCCGGGCAGTATTTGATCGTACTTAATTAAACCTAGCCGCCGCCGGGGGAGGCTCCTTTCATGCAACCCTCTGTACAACTAACGAGAATGTTTAGTAATTTGGTATTGTATTATTTCTTTGACAGTTGATCTGATACCTAAAACTTGTTTGTTGTTGATGTCATCATTTATAAACGAGGACTTAAAAATACAAAATAAAACAACATAATTAATGAAAACATTGAAGTAGAACGTATTTTATTAGCCATTGAACTGATTTTAGGATATTTCATATATTTTTTTTATCTGTTAGTTATAAAGTTATACAGGTATATTTTACGATGGCCAGACATAACACAATAATTATCCGATTGAAAATATCATATTGTTCAACCTTTCTATATTACATTCATGTGTTTATAATAAGGAAAGTAGGTACAGGATTTATTTCAACGCAAATTTATGAATGAATATCAGCTCCTAAAACGCATCTTAGAAAGTTCATTATAACTGTAATATAATCTTATAAAACATACAAACCAGATTGATTTTGTAAATTTTTAATTCTCATTAATTACCTACTATGCTATTATTAACAAGAATAATAATAAACATTGGTACGTTAAGAAAAGCACGTAAGCGATGTCGCCCTTGACCGAGTAAACCAATCTCCGTATAATTTTCTTACGTAATTTTTATAGATAAATTTGTTATAATTGTTTAAACAGACTGTATCTAGTTGTTAGTTGTGAGTTCGGATGCAGGAATACATGATTTATTTCCATTAAATATTATACGTTTCACCCCACTACTTTGGGATAGTTAATACCGCGTTTTCTGTTCCAAATTGAATTTAGAAATAATCAATTGACGATTTTGTAGTGAAAATTAGTTAAGAAAACGAAAAAAAACGCGAACCCCCGTAGGAGTGAAGTGAAGAGCGAACCCATGTAACCCCCGAAGAGGTAGGCAGAGAAGTGTTGTACACTACCATGTTTAACCGGTTACATTTACATCCCACCATTGGATTAGGGGTGAGCCTATTTCTATATATCAAGTCCAAATCCAGAGTTCGATCGTTACTAGAAATTCTAAATTAGAAGAATTCAGTGGTACTCGACCCGGGATTTGACCCAGGACTTCTTCACCTTCATACTTCGTTTTTTAGATTTTTTTTTCCATTGTTTTATAGTTCCACTGCTGGAAAAGAGTCTCTCGTAAGAATGAGAGGGCTTAGGCAATAGTCCATCACGCTGTCCAAGTACAGGTTGCCAGACATCACACGCCTTGTTAAAGATATACACACAGTTATTTACACACCGTTGTAGTTAAAGATATTCAAACTAAAACGACACATATTCTGTAAAGAGGTGCGCGCCCAGATTTGAACCCGGGTCTCCGGATGCACTTGAGGTGCTTAAGAGCGAATAAATCAAATGCCAGGTGTAATTTACACGGGAGTATTTGAAGAGCGATATTAATTAGTGGCGAGAGGATATTGACGCCGCTTTGGATGCGAGCTTAATAGAATTACCTGATATAGAAATGCACATGTCGTTAGCAAAGTAATAATATTATATTAAATTGATTGTATTAAGCGGGAAAAATGAATAAATTGTGTTCAATAAAATTGTTAACTAATTTTATGAAATAGTATTGATTCGGATGCCTCCAAAGGCTGATGATGACGATGATAATGTATTAAGTTACGCTCTCAGCATCTTTCCTTACTCTATGAGTGTCTTGTCTAGAAGCGACGAGCGGGTGATTGAGGCACGTTTTGTTTCTATAAGGTGTATCATTTTTGAGTTTTTCACTCCAATTCATGGTAGCTGTTGATTAAGCGACATATTCTCATTATTCACATTCGTTACGAGGATATTAGGACTTTTGATAAATGTTCAATAACCATTGATAACCTCTTGGTAATTTAATATATAGGTACCTATCGATGTTTAGATATATTTTTATAAAAAGATTCCATATTAAGTAGAGAAATTTATTTCTATGAGAGGGTTAATAATGTTAGGTTAAAGATTTCAAGTTTAAAAGAAAAAGTTTAGCTCTTAGTATATTTTTTTAGAGTTAAAAATGCACGTTCGCGTGTACTTAGTCCGTTAACTGAATAAACCTTTTAAGTCTGTACATCAGCATCCCCGTTGTCATGACTATTTAAAAACAGAATAGGCACTTTCTAGACAAGTGTGCTACATCTTAGGCTGCATCTCGCTTTCCATCAGATGGGGCAGCAGTCAAACGCAAGCCTATTGTTAAATAAAAAAAAATGAAAACTAAATGAATGAACTAGGTACAAAGGGCCCTTGAGCCACGTACGTATACAAAAAATCAATATGAAAAACAGATATAGTCATAAAAACTTTAATTTATTCTTACATAATACTGGTATAAATATTTATAATCAGCAACAGTTTATCTATAGATATATTGCATTGCAAACCAGCAACAAAATTTTATTATTATTAAACTTTACATTACGAAGCGAGAAAATTTAATCATAAATCTGTTTGTACTGGCACTCGTATTTATTACAACGATAAGCTCTCCTAAATTTGTCGACTAAATATTACACTTCTTAAATACAGCGTTTGTTAGCATTGAATAATCTTAAAACACATAACTTTGACGCAGCGGTGCAAACGCCCACGTCTCTATGTATTTGGCCGCCTTGCAGTGCAATCAGGCCTATTATACAGAGTATAATTTTTGTATTGCAGATGTAGATAATTGTTCCTCAGGATGTATTGTATTAATATAGTAATAATAAGTGAAGTAGTAAATGGCTATGCTTTAAATAGGGAAAGTAACAAATAGCTTCGCGGGGTTCATGATACAAGAGTGATACAGCTGCCCACAGACAATCTGAACGATTTCTAAGAGGCTCCAATCTTTTCTATACTTAATTGTCCAAGCTATTCTGCATCTAGTGTGCTAACCATACCTTAAATATGTTTATCTTTTTGATCAATCGTTGATACTATTGATATACATGTCTGTTACTGGTACCGCAAATAAATACTTCATCTCATACATTTGTGGATGAAGGGTTTTTATTATGTACACTGCGATTATTTTACTGGGAGGGGGCGATAAATGACTTGGTAGCAGTTTTGAGTGTTATTACCATTCAAACATATTTGCATCCTATTTGGTATAGAAACAACGTAACTTTACGCCTGTAATCCCCGAAGAGGTAGGCAGAGGAATGCAGAACACTCCCTCGTTTCACCGGTTACGTTTACGTCCCACTATGGAATAAGTGGTGAGCCTATTGCCATGCATCGGGCACGTATCCAGACTCCGAACCACTATTAGAAAATCAGAATTAGAAAATTTTATAGTGTTCGATCCAGGAATCGAACCCGGGACCTCCCGATCAGCAGTAGCACTTGCAACCAACACGACCAACGAGGCAGTTGGTACAGAAACAAATTTAGAGGTTTCTTATTTTTTATTCATTAAATTATAACACACAAAGGTAGGTGGTGGAGTTTAATACCATATATTATCCACGTTTCAGCCGTTAGGTTTATGTCCCACTATGGAATAGGTGCTGAGCCGTGCTCAACAGTGGAATAATTAAAGGATCGAAAAACACTAAGTAAAAATTATGCACATGTGTATAAAAGCTGTTTACAATGAGCAATTCATATGTTAAACTGAAAATGTGTATGCATGATAGAATAATTATTCAAGACAAGAAAGGCTTTAATGTAACACGTTTTTATAATGGATGCATAACGCATACGCAGCTTTAGATACCTACTCGACCCTTGAATAGAGCTATTCGGCCGACCATGAGTAGATAAACTTCGTGAATTTTACTGAGTATCGAATTTAAGCAAGTACTTGATCTATACCATCCCTAGTCATCAATCAAATAACTATAGATAAATAATATTCCTTGCTACATAAACCAGTTTAAAAAAATACATATATTTATTAATACTAAAAGTAAAAACAGAACATGAAATGTAATATAATTAATGCGATATTAAATATTTATAATTAAAAATATCATTTTTGACCGAACAAAAACTTAATAAATATTCAATTATTTCAAAAGAACTTACCAGTTTAAAAATAAGTGGTAGTAACATAGTGTAGGTACCTATCTATATATAAGAATTTGAGCTCGTTGTAACTGTTGAAAATGTCCACATTGTTGTAGGAGCGAATTATAATTTTGCAATAACATAAAATATGTTAAAAGAACTACGTTCAAATATTGGCTGAGATATGAGAAGTCACTTACTTGACCAGTGTGTTAGCTATTGCTTTAACTATTTTCATTCGAGATGAATCGCAACAGTAAGTAGATAATCCCAAAGTGAGATGATAAATTCGGTTGAAGATGCTGCTGATGTGAATCATTTACTAATATTAAATGGTAAAATTATATTTTTGTTTCAAGATATAAAATGTTGATGCAATAATACAGTAGATTATCAATGTTAATGAGGTTAAAAATGATAGATATATAAAGAAAATATACCTACTAGAGACATTGTTTTGTGTCGACGGCCATCGCGCTTCATTGCATTGTTTAGGAATTCTATACAGTGCGTACTGCGCGCTACGTGCTGAACCATAGAGTACACAAGCACTAGAAATGATGCGCAGACTTGAGGTCAGTAAATATGACTTATTGTCTCAGAATTGCCCCAAGGAAAATCTTAAAGTCGTTGGTGGTCATATAAAACACTGCGGAAGACAATTCCACTAGTTATCTGTAATTACTATTACTTTATACAAGTCTAACAAACGTATCATTGTAGCTACATAATTGGCGCATTATATGAAGTTTTAGCCTTTGTTGCATGTTAATGAGTTTATCTATGTTAAATTGTTGGAATCAATGCCTCTACAATATTAGAATAGTTGGCGCATTCGTAAGTTGTAACACGCGTAAATTACGTCTTACTTCTTATGAATATAATTAACTAGCAATAAACGGCATTTGGTAGAGTTGCAGGAAATAAAAACGCATTTAAAATGTCTTTAAATAGACGATTGTGTCACAATAACGTATAATCGTAATCATCGTCGCATTTCGTCAATAACAGTTGTTATTTTAAGAGTAACAAAATATAAAATGCTCTTCTGTACCGGCTATCCATAAATATAATTTTAAATTTCAACTATATAAAAAAACTGTGTAAGTTAATATTCGCACTCTACTATTATAATAGGAATTAAAAAGGACAAAGCAAATAGTATGCAGACAAGGTACTAGTTGCATTATAGTGGTCGGGCTTGGAGCGGAGCGTTTGCGCCCTTGCCCGGTTTGAGGCCATGCCTCTCATTCTGCCACGCTTAATGTCAACGCGCAAGTCCGTCTTTTTTTATAAACTGCATTTATTTTTGTAAATAAAAAAAATATGCTTTCCAGATTTGCTCTCCGTCGATCCGGCGTAACCCGTTCTCTTATTATTCTTACTCGCTACTTTTACAGCTGCTAGACTCTTTGTTTTTCGCTCGCATAAAGAGCTCCTTGCGTGGGCTCCGGTTCTAATTGCTTTAATTACACAAGGAAACACCTTGTAGCTGTGAACGTGGGCAATTGTTTTGCGAATTGTGTAGTACGTACCGAACAGCTTAGAAGTCAGTAAAATAAGCCCATTGTAAAATTTTCTTTGTTAAAATCAATTAATAGATATCGTCTTGTTCAATCCGATTATACAGGATCGATGAATTCCCATTGGGATCCAGCAAATCATATTACAAATGCGCAGACCGACCCGCTGCCTGTAGTTGATTACTTCCATTAAGTCCTCTTTTTTAGCAAGATTTGATTTCTTCTCTTTAAAATGAACCTTTTATCCTTTTTACCTACATATAGTTATATGATATTCTTATCTTAGTACATTGGCGTTGAATCAATTTATTACGCACACATTTTAAAGCTTAAGTAATCGTAACAAGCCAATGTACAAGTTCTTGTTTGTAAGTATGTACCGGTCCACTTTATTTGATTTCGTTTGCGATTATGTTTACGGCTGAAATGTTTGGTGATATACATGTATAATAAATATACAATTGTAAGTGGTTGTGCACTATTCAAGTTAATTGACCTAGATAGCGAACAGTTCGACTATGAACACGTGTTAAAGTTTCCTTTGCAACTATGTTCCCTCGCGGCATTTGTTTCGTTTTTTTTTTAATCTAAAATATCAGAAAGGTCAAATAATTGTAATGAAATAATTTTGTAGCATGGCGGCTATTTATGTTCTGGCACGTAATTAAATGAGTGCAAGATTGTATCAATTATGTATTTAAGTAACTCGAAAAAAGGATATCCGCAACAATGTGTACCAGTTTGGCAATTTCTGGATTTTTATTGTGTATTGTTTAATAATTACTTTTCATATGTGTATTATATTTTTCACTTTAATATGGCATAAATTCATAATGGTAATTAGCACTATCTAAAGATGACTTAATTTAAAGGGTAAATGAAACAATGTGGTCCACTCAAACACATATATTTTCTGTTTGATTTTTTTAACTTTTTGGTGCTCCATTTTTTATTTGTTTGTGTTTTCATTAAGTTATAAATTAATACTAATAAAATAGTAAGGGTCCCGAGAAACATGCACTGCTCCCGTAAATGGGCAATGGGGAGTGTATCAGTTTCCGAGGCCCGGGCAATGAGCTTGGCATAATAAATAATAAGGTATAAAAGGGATTTAACGAAGTACCATCCGATGGTTATCACACTCGCACGCACGCTCCACACGTCAACAGTCTTACGTCTATAATATCACTAGCTATACAGAAAGCGGCATTGCACAGAACCGAAATATTTGTGTCGTTTAACGGGGTGATCACTCGAAATGCGAGCCCTTGAGCTTCTTGACGGCGTTGGTGAGATGCAGCATCTCGGTGTTGAGCTGCCAGATGAGGGTTTCCAGCTTGTCCACAGAGTCCAGCACCTCCACGCGTTCGGTGTGCGGGTTGAAGCGAACCTCGAAGGGTCGCGACATGGTCGACACCCAACGCCTGTTTCAGTTTCAAACATTAATAAAGGTAAAGGTAATAGCCATAAATATTTTGCATGCAATGAACTCCGGTACAAATTGCGCTTTTAAGTAACAATTTTATCTATTTAACGAGTTATACCATTTAATCTTAATATTTCAATGTTTTCGATCATAAACGTGTAACATAAAAAAACAATAAATAACCTGAATTTATCTTTGGCATCTTCAAAGCTTTCAGCGACGTAGTAGATAGGCTGGTATTCTTGATCTTGGTAGGGTTGTATTGAGGTGGAAGCCGGTTCGAATGGTCTCAATTCAGGTTTGTCGCTCAAAGCGTGGAGAAGTTCTCCAATAGACGATAGCAGAGCAGCGCCATACGCCTTCAGCTGCTGATTCTCCTTGCAGAGACCGAATTCGACGGTAAACCAGTAGACCTAAGCATAGAAAACATTGTTCAGGATCGTAGCGATCATCAAAACACCGGTTCAAATGAAACTTCCCCTGGCTAGGGCCCTTTTTAATCGCAACGCAAACCTACTACATACTTAAACTACACGTTGCTCGTAGACACTACAAAAGAGTGTCTAGTCGGTCGAGTGGTTGCAAGTGCGACTGCCGATCGGGCGGTCCTCGGTTGGATCCCCAGCTTACGTACTATTGCGTTATCTAACTAGAAATTCCTTGTAATACCTCGGCGTCTGTATTTGTGCCCGATGTGGTACAGCTGTAGGCTCACCACACCACACACCACCACAGTGTTACCAGTCAAACGTGGGAATGTGCTACACTCCTCTGCCTAATTCTTCGGGGATTAAAGACGTGTTGTTACATTAGATATTTAAATATTTAATACTAATATCCTTAAACTTACAGTAGACAGCTTTTCAATTTCAGCGTCAGAAGCGCCAAGAGAAGCTAATCCAATCTCTTGGGAGAACTGAGCGAAACTGGGATCAGCCAAGAGCGGAATATGTCCGAGCAGTTCATGGATGCAATCACTAGAAAGGAATTATATTTTAGTATCGATTTGCTTTATACAGTTTTATGTATTCAATCTATATGTTTCATGCTATTGGACTATTATTTTATTAGTTTTCAATAGTTCACGTCTGTTACCGAAGGTCCCATGATTCATTTACCATAGACCAAGTCCAAGGTTTGTCAAAGTCGGCACTATAGCGCTGAAATAGTGTAACTACTTAATTTAATAAAAGCCTCCTTTGATGTTCAAAACTTGCCTCTGATGGCACGGAATTGAATTTGAGCGGAAGCTAACAATGTTACATTGCCATCATGACGCTTCGCCTCGGTAAATGACGACACTCTAATATAATCCATATTCGCACTTTATTAGAATCTGAGAACATCAAATGGCATTGAAAATGTAGCTCTTATTTAACAATTCCGGTGTGCGCTGTGGTGTTATCTCAGCCAATTTACATAACACCAAGTAAGACGTGTTGTGTAATGTCCGCAAATAATTATTTTGTAAGAAACCTGTCAACCAAAACTATTAATAATAGTAAGTCTCGAGCTAAAAATCTACAAGCAATTTAGGACACAAATCCTGCGCGACAGGTTCTCATGTAGTTTCCGCGTTCTGTTTAAAAGAAATAGACTGCTTACTTGCAATTCTTTAATAAATTTGCTAAGTGCTAAAAAAACGTATTGGCCGCTTATTATAATGTTAGAATGAAAAAAATGTATGTAATGAGCTACTCACGGTTCTGGAGTGTGGAATGGTGAATTAGCGTGACGGACGTATTGGGTGGACTGGAAGACGCGGAAGGCTAGCGAAGCCAGGAAGTCCCGAGCAGTGAGTAATCCAGCAGCAGGGCGAAGGGTAAAGCCAGTGTGTTTGCGAAGGAAGTTGCTGACATCATCCAACTGAGGGATACGATGAGGTACAAAGATATCAGCTCCTTGCAACTTTTCAAAGGCGGCCCTGTACTCTCTGCACGCATGCTTGGGCATCAGGTCAAGTACGGTGTTGAACACGCGCTGCCAGGTAGCGTTCTCTGTTTCGGTGTAGGTAATGAAGGGGATGGGATCGCCATACTTGTAACCGAAAGCAATTTCGGCGATCTGCTTCCTGCGCTCCCGGTACTCTTTGTCGGCAAATCCGGGATGGTTCATATCAAGCTCAGGTTCATACTTCGTCATCAAGTGATTGCAGTTGTCAAGGTCAGAAGCGTGGCACGGGAACCAAGGGGTCTTGTTGGACAGATTGTTATCCGAGATCAGATTAACTCCAGCAAAGGAGGTCGATTGGCGAAGAGATCGAATTAGTTGAAGAAGGTTGACGCGTGTCATGCTGACTTTTACAAGTGCGTCGAATTGGATACCAGTAACTTGAGATGGACGAGTCTCCAAATGCTCAACGCATCCCTTGTAATTATCGATGGTCTTAAGGATGCGCGTAAGAGTACCCATGCCTTCACGCATGCGTAAAAGCAGAGCAGCTTGTTGGATAACCTGCTCCGCCTCAGGGCTTTCGCTGGCTGCATTTTGAAGAATTATCTCCTCTTCGGTAAGGGTATAATCTGTATTAAAACGATTACAATTTAGACGTATTTAGTAATTTGAGGGGTATTGATACACAGGTGTTTACTAGTGGGTACCGAAAGTTTAAGTTAAATTTAGATTTAATTTATAACTAACCTTCATCCTTTCCGTCTTCGTCACCGACATCTGCATCAGCTATAAAGACGGAAAAAAATAACAGAAATGAAACAGAAAACAAAAGAAAAACGTAAAAAACAAAAACGGAAATAAATGATCATTACCAAGGTGTCCATTCTTGGTTTCATCTTGTTGAGTACCATCTTCGACGGTAGGGGTCTTGTCACCGTTGCCGAGATGAGCGGCGTCTTGGATGAAATCGGATTCCAAGCCAGAGTCTACGTTTAAATAAATAAAAACAAAATAATAAAATAAAAAGTAAAGTAAAAAACAAAACACAAATACGATAACTATTAAGAGGACGAGATATCAAAGGTTTGGTCTCAATCCTTACCATTGGCACGGGCACGAGCTTCTTCAAGTACACTTTGTTTGGTCTGTTTCACTACCAGTGTTTCGAAGCGAGCGTCGTCTACCAGAGAGCGGCGGCGAGATGGGTAGCCGTTCTAAAACAAACAGTTGTCTTTGTTGATAAGTGTACTTTAAAACGTTAATGATGTAGCAAATAGTATTTGTTCAATGAATCTTTAATTGCTATCTAATGATTAAGCTCTTTTTCTAACAGAATGTGTTCCAAATTTAACCCTAAAATCCCAAAAACTATTAGCAAACCGGATTATTTGCAGCGAAGTTATTAAGAAATTTGCTCCAAAATTCTTTATAATGTGCACCGTTAAAGTGCTTGTAGTCAATAAATATTGTATAACAATATTAATAGAGATATCTTTGAACAAGACACAAGTGTAATATGGTTATATCGAAATTAGTAGTAGTGCGACTGACACAATGTTGCTGTTTAATTATTTCGTTTAATAAAACGTTTCAATTGCTATAATTGATTCTGTCACAGGGAGTACAAGACCGTCCATAAATCATAGTAAGTCTTGCGGTCGCCCACTCGAGGACAAAGGGTCTGAGAGCGCGCGTTGATCTGATAAATCCTCATAAATATAAAGAGTCCATCGCATTATATTCCATACGCGAGTAGGAATTGCTTTTACGAAGTTCCTAAGCTTATTTCCTGAACGTGGTCGGGCGTAAAGTGCTGCCATTATTCCGCCCGTTCGCGCCGGATGTGAAGTCGCGCGGCGGAGTCGTACAAAGACTTCGAACTTTCTGGACCACTGAACTTCAATAGAACCAATTACCACAGTCGACATAAAGCCGCCCTTTGACACTTTTAGGTACCAACTATACTCTGTATTTTGACATGCCTTTTACGATTCCGGTCAAATCCTGATATAACCATAAAATTGAATCTATGTAACCAAGTAATCCAACGGTGTTGAAGTAGTTACTAAAACGTTTTGCTTTTGTATTAATTAATACAGTAGACCCAATCTCAGTTTAAGCGATGTGCATGTTTATTCTTATTTATCTTAATATTTCTATATCGGATCATATCAATATATTTTTAATAACTTTAAAAGTGTCAATGAGGAAAAATTCAATATTTTATGACAGGGATTTTCCACCATGTTAACACGCTTTGTTTCGCTAGGGAAAAATAGAGGACATCTATATGACTTGTTAAATTCGTTTGATAAGAAAAAATAAATTTTGATTAAACATTTTAAAATGACAATGTAATAGTATTAAGAAGTAGTTGCAGCTTCAATGACATCGTCATTTTGTATTGACCTCGGTTTAATTTTAAGCGACGTTTATTGTGTTTTCCTCTAACATTCAAATTGCTTCATCAAATGCAAATTTTAAATACGTATACTGAAACAGTAATAAGCATATGTATGTAGTTGTTAAAGTATAGGGGATAGAACGTTAAAACTAGGTAACTAGTTTTAGAATATCGTTTCTATTATAACAAGGATATTAATAACTCGACTGTTAATTACATTAACAGCAAAATGGACAATAAAAAAAATACGGGTTTGCGATTCAGTAATAAAGAATTCGGTATTTTCCATTTTTTTTTTCAAATTGATATTGGCCTCGACAAATTGTAAGCCTCTCTCGCATCTGTATAGGGCTTGATTAGTACAAAATAAAATAACTTTATAACGTTGACAAGTTCATACATCTGCTTAGCACGTTTTATATTTAGTAGAATGTGTAGCCGTTTGATTATAAGCGGAGCAATCTCTGGTAAGTACCGCGGGGGAGTTGGCAGGTGAGACGGTAAGGTGCGCGGGCGTCGAGACCTAGCATTTTCCAGTAGAGTGGCCGCGCTACCTATGTGTGTCAAGGGTTACTAATCACACACTGTTGTTACGCTCCTGAAGCCTTCGTCACATTTGCGCTACAAACGTGACGATTACCACTTAACCCGCGTGTAAGTATCTAAATTGTGCTTTCACATATTCTGCCAACGAAGGGAAAATAGTTCTATCTTTTCACACTTATTCAATAAGAAAATTAAAGTCCAATAGACATATAAGCGATTGTTACTAAACCTGTTAGATGTTGATCATGTATTTACGATTTCTAAAGTCACAACAGTGCGCGGATATTTACGTCCAGGAATGATAATACATATTATATTAATGATACGGAGAGCCCTTATTCTCTTCAATGTTTTATTACAGTTAGAATAATATTTCTGTTTTATACATAATATGTAAAGATGTACCCAAACGTTCCCATTCATTCCTTCAAGGTATCAACTCGATCTCTCTCTTCTCTCTTCGAGACTCTTGGTTTGCATGTGCAGGACAGTTTTTAAACTGTCTGCGGGTCAATATCATTGGGCTTTATATCGGCGAGTGGCTCGAAACGTGTGAATAAATCATTTGTTCAGTGTCGTAACGAGTGCGGAAATAGTAGCCATGTCGTGCACGGTGAAGTTAAAGGTCCGTCTAACTGGAGCGGGCAGGACTCGGAATCCGGTTGATATAGCCTTGGTGTCCCCGAGTGGCCACTTCACCGCTCCAATCGGTCGGTTAATTAAGCGGGGCCAGAGAGCCGGCACCCTTCGGCACTCGAGTTAGTACTCGCCGAATTGATCGGACACAGATCGGACACGAACTTATTTTTGTTACGATTTAATTTTTATTTCGAAAGCACGAACGCGGCGATTAAATTCTATTACACATGATATCGGCGAATCCCTTCAAACAACAACTAATCCTGCAAAGACGCGGGCGGTATTTGATCACTATCTCCAAAAGACAGATGAGCTCGTGATATGTTGATTAACCGTGAATCGGTGTTAATTTAGTCGGATATGCACGGATGAAGATCTGACTAACACCAACAGTGTTTTTAAGTTAACAATTTGACCGCGACGAAGAACCTCGTTTGGTCAAGGGCATAACAACCTCGGATTCGTTGTAAACCTACATCTCCGCTTTAATGCTTGCGTGACGTTCACGTATTAACAGCGTAGATTACAAAAGGCATCGCGATGTACATATACGATAATGATATTAATTTTAGTACAAAACGTGGTAGTAGTACAAACGATCTGTCATCGTTCACCTGATTGAATTTTAACGATCCGTACAGATTGCTACGTTACTGGTGAGCGTCGCGCCGCCTCGCATACCGACCTTCGACGGTCAAGGAAATACAATCATTCAGGTGCCAATTATAAAATATACGATAATTATAACACGTTAGTTACAGGACTGCGTTTCGCATAGCATATGCAAATAGTATCGTAATACATCAAAACATATACATACATATATCGCAACGGCACAAACATAATGCTGATTCAGATCCTTTTGATTAACAGTTACTTATAGACAAATTATTCAAAGATAACCAGTTTGTTACGGAAATTATCCTTGATTCTGAAATCCTTAGCTACCCAAGAACCGGTCGAAAGTTATAGAATCGTAGGGTTCTTTCATTGATTTTAATAATTGGACATCCGTGTGAACAAAAATGTTTGTGCAGCAAAGTTAATGGGGACTGAAATATTTCGCAGCAAAATTTCGCAGAAGCGTTCAGGTTATCTGCAGGGTAAAATATAGGATGATACTACTAATGTAAAAAATAAAGTTATCGTCCTAAGACGTGGAAATTATTGCGAACGCCACCGTGAATAATTGATAATGCTAATTTACAGCTTGTACAATGATGGGTCCAATTATTAATGGAAAATTTTCCCCATAAACGGTACGCAGTATTTAGTGCGCGAAAACTTCCTTTCATCCACCTATGTATATAGTTCCCCAACGCGCCGGAGAGAGATCTCCACAATGGGTTATTCGTACAGAAATGTTATTATTGTTACACATCAATTACATCATCGGTCACACGTCGCTTGTGGGAAAGTAAGTAATTGTCAGCAAGAATAATGACACGGACCGTAGCCGACATTTCGAGTGTAATGGCTCGGGTTGATTTCGCGAGCTTTTAATTAACCGACGTCGTCGTAGTGAAAACGTTATTATTTTTAACTCAACGAGATTGGCTACATCTTTCTCGTGCGCTTTCACACGGTTTCTTAAGCATTATTTCCTTAAAACGACGCTCCCGTATGTTTTTGTGAGTAAACATTGAGAAGGAGGTCAATTCGAGACGTGCATTATCACACCGTGAGGCTGGCTAGTTTGGCGGATTGTAGCTGCGCTTACGTTGCATGTGACAATTGTTGCACTGACGTTACAAGGCCGATTGGTGATTTGACATGTAACAAGCCAATGGTGGGAATGACATGCACCGTGACTTGGGGGTCGCTCTGCAGATTATCGTCACGCTTACAAGCGAACCTTAGATGTACGTACGATGCCCTCTAAAAGAAAACTTGGACATTTTTTGCGCCCTGCAACCGACTGATTTTGTAATACTTTTTGTAACATAACTTGTTCTCGATTAAGATGACCTTTGTTAAGTATTCCGTACCAATTGACTTGGATATTAATCGTAACTAATTTTGTGACAAATCAAGTGTACAAGTGAGTGAGTGAGTTGTAAAACGCTTTAATGTTGTTATGGTATAAGTAAGGCGTAGAGATTATAATCGCGATTCATAATGGTAATAGATTAATTGATAGTTCGGAAGAAGAGAAGTTGAAAATATATCCTGCGCTTGACATTGTGCTCGATTTGTTTCTCGGTACATTAAAATGCAAATTTTTGTAGGTACTAATATTAGGAACAATTAAAATCGTTAATATGGATTGTTTAAGCAGATTTTAGTAGTATAAGTAGTAAGCATTAGGCAACTGATTAAATCTGTTAAACGAACATTTTTAAATATTGAAATAAAATAAGCAAATAAAAATTGTGCCATATCCCAAAAAAATATATAATGATATTTAGTCTCCAATTAATATAGTACATAATATAAATTTTGTGATAATTGTCTTAATTAGCAACATATTTATTAGTCTTAATTAGCAACATTAAAGGTATTATTGTAAAATAAAGAATGTTTATAACGACAAGCCTAATAACGAAATGAACAAAGGAAAATATTTTTTTTCTACCACCTTTTACGGTAGGTTTTAGGACTACGCGACTGGCAACCGGCTACTGAAATTTTGGTGATATGGAGGGTAAGCGAGCAATTTTGTGGATATGGCTGTGCTGTGCTCACCTCGATGCTGTAAGATTTCTTGATGGCGAACATTTCGCGGTTTTTCTGGGCTGCGGCGACGGCCATTGCTTCACGACACTCCACTGGGTTGGGCCTGAACGTCCTGACGGTAGTCTGAACTGGGTTCACTGCGCGTTTAGCTAGCGTACGTCTGCGAGAGCCTTGTGTCTCAACCACGGGCTGATGCCAGTCTGTCTACGACTCGAGCTGTCGTATTACAATAGCTAACTAAACTTTTGATTGCAAACAGACCAATGCATGATGACCGTTCGCAAGAACAGTTTAAATAGTGTTAGGCGCGTACCTCCCACCCGCGCTGCCTTTCGTCGCGCATGCGTCATCGACTCTGCCCCGCGCGCTCTCCGTGCACCATCGCTCCATCGCCCTTCACGCTCGCACCCTTGCATCAGCACGTCCATGCTCCCTTGGGTCCTGACTCCCCGTGGGTACCCTGCTGGATGTATTTTACAAATATTAAATATGTTACAGAACACTGTTAGTTTTATTCCGAATGAATGTTTTATAATCATTATCTATGCCTTGCTTGTACTACTTGTCATAATATTATGTGTTCAACAAAGTTTTAGTAAACTATATGTAAACGGTACAACAGTGTGGTAATAATTTTATGTTAAAATGGTTGTTGTCTTTTTTTTCACTACGATATTTAATCACAATTTTATATTTATTCAGATTTATTAAATTTTTTATCGAAATACAATATTTTGTTTGTAGGTATATCCAACTAAAATAATATGCAATGATAATATTAGTGACCACCATATCACTGCATTGACCGTTTGAAGGGTAAGTTCCGGAACGACTCCTGACTGGGTCGACATCTGCACTATCCTAGATCCTATTACAGCTTTTCTAGATGTGGCTAGATTTTCTAGGTTCGGTTTCTGCCTAGTAATTTTGGTATTTCTAATGGTATATATTTTTTATGTCCAGCTGTGCACTGAGATAAGTCTATGATGATGTTGATAAATATAAATTTCTTGCTTAATTTTAATTTAAGGCATTTTTATTTATCCTCTTCTGAGCCCTCTACGCAAGTTTGTCTTATTTTTTTTGCGAAAGTACATAAACGTAACTTCTAGCCCTTAATCCCCGAAGAGGTAGGCAGAGAAATGTAGTAGGTACGTTCCCTCATTCCACCAGTTACGTTTACGTCCCACTATGGAATAGACGGTGAGCCTACTGCAATACATCGGGCACAAATCCAGATTTTGAGCTACTACTAGAAAATCTAAATAAAAAATCTGAGAGTGCTCGACCCGGGATTTGAACCCAGGACCTTCCAATCGGCAGTCACGCTTGCAACCAACACGACTAACGAGGTAGTTTTGAAAATATAAAGAAATGGCAGATCTAATCTTAATATTAAATATTTCGTTATCGTCAATAAGAACAACGATTACAACATTATTGATATATATATATGATATCCCCGTACATGACATGAGAATGTAAGAGCACCTGGAAATTTAAGTGTGTACTACTTCACTTTATTTGTCATGTTCGTCACTTTACTCTTCATATGACGTGAACATAATAATATGGTAGAGAGAGTGAGGGGGTAAAAAATATGACGCGTCTTTCGAACCAATGGACAGACCGACCGAGCGTCCGAAAGTAAGAGAAAAAACCACTAATGTTGTATGACGTTAGTGTAGTAATGTCATTATTTGGGACAAAATTATTATATATATATTATAAATGTTGCGTTCAGTCTATGGCAATAGGCTGACCACCTATATACGTAACTGGTGAACGTATACATATACACATAAACGTAACTGGTGAAACATGGGAGTGTTCTTCACACCTATGCCAAGCAGTTCAGGGATTACAGGCGTGACATTACATCTGAAGCCCTATTTCCCTTGGTCATCGCATCACGTGTGAACGAATGGCAACATTGTAAGGGCCCAGTACAAAAAGAGGCTACTGTTACAAACTCATTTAAATGTCGTGTCCTACTTTACACTATTCCTAAGAATACATTGTAAAACTGCGTCCTTCTGGATTTTCTTAACAGCGATCGAACTAAGATCGAAGTTAAAGAAAATATCCGTATGTAGTCACCGACCATACGAACATGGTAATAAAGTCAGCTAGAAAATCAACAAATCCATTGAGGTAGATTTTATTACTTTGGAACTGGGACGTTAAATTAAAAACCAAATAAATTTTGTATTGCTATAAAAAATTATTCGGCTTCTAACTTTGAATATCCGTCTTTCTATTGGCTTTTGAGACAGACATCTGCAATAGGTATATACATAGATCTCAAAAAATTAGAAAATATTTCCCTGCTTATCCCTGCTTATCCCTGCTTATCCCTGCTTATCCCTGCTTTCCCTTCCTTCCTTCTACTCTTTGCTTATTGACGTTACGTTATTTACCTGCTTACTAATCCATTAATTTTAAGTACAACAGATGAAGATATATCTCAGTGGCTTGTATACCGAAACTTTTCCAAGATCTGTCCCACGAAATACTTCTATCACGGCTAAGGAAAGGTCTCGGCGTGGTCTTAATTTACAATCATCTACATACCGGGAAGGCTGGGTTTAGTTGTTATGTGCTATCCGGATTAATGAAGATACTGATCTTTGATCATTCTGACCTGCGGAAATATACAGCGACATAAGTCTAGTCAAAGTAATACAGGTGATAAGACCCCCGAAGAGAAATGCTATGAAATACAGTCAGTGTTTGGGATACAAGTGTTAAGTGAATGTTGAATTAATTTAATTGATGTATCAGTCTTTTTTACAACGTGTCTCTATAATATTGTGCACATTCGATGTTTCTCATTGCATAGGTCTTGGCCTTATTGTACTAGGAAGTTACTCGTAAAGTCATCGAAACTCGGAACAGGATATATTTAAGACCCAGGCATAACAATATACAAGAACGTATTGCTTCGTGGAATTCAGTACATTAGTTTTTTGTATAATGACAACATGTAAAAAGTAAGAATGTGATACTTGATAGATTGATTTATTATTAAACCTTATGTTTTATTGCATGATGACGGACGTCCGCTTCATGACACACTCTGTATTAGAAATATATCGACAGGTTTTCCTATTTTATTTTTGAATTCGCTTCTAAACGTAAGATATATTCGTACTTTGTTTTAAATGTGTTCCGTTATATGGATATGTAATACTAATGCGGTCACGGCGTCTATAAAGGTGCTAGTGTCGTTGCTAGAATGAAATAAGACCAATGGACCATATTACGAATATTGAACTCAAAAACTAATATGATATTTATTAATTGTTACTAATAGTTTCTTTTCCGATGATATGTCATAATGTTATCATTAGTTTTCCTTCCCTTTTTCTCTCATATTCCCTCTTGATGTTTTATGTAAATACTTTTTCATTTAATGCGTATATCTGTTTCTGCGTATATATGTATGCGTATATCCCTTAGGATCGGTGGTTACTGAATCTGACTCTTTTTATTTATTCTGTGTCTGAGTTAGCGAATCAATGGATTTAGATAGGTTCTTATATCTTATAGAAGAATGGCCAAGATCGAATTTTATCTCTGATTAACATTAGCTTAATTGGTATAATAATCATTATACCAATCAATATATTTGAATAATAAATTTTTAATTGATTCGAATTAATAAACATAATATGTAGCTAATATTGTGCTTATGAAGATTTTCACTTAAGGATTATTACACATTAATAATAAAAATTAAAATACCCGCTTAAGATATTTTATCGATTGAGGACAAAAGTTAATAAGAAATTTTAGCTTCATTTTAGTGAGTGGAAACGCTTAGACACAATTCATTGGGGCTTAAGAAGGTTTAATAGAAATTGAAAATGCATTGAAACTTCATAATCCAAGATTGGTAGTATTTCTATATCAACGGTTTTCACATTTTTCTGTGGCTAACAATTACACAATACTATGAATGGAATAGATCGGGGATTAATCGGGGCCATTACTCAAAGGAAAACCACAAGTCGGCTCATTAAAACAATGTTCGTGTCAACGTTTCAAGTAATTAATGTACGAGTAATTAATGTATGACAGTATAATAATACATGTCCGTGAATATGTTTTATTGAAAATAGTTGTTATATCATATGGAAGATTTTCGTATTCTGCCTATATATTAATCTGTATCAAAGTTCGCAATAACCTTAAACTTTTAATTTTAAGCATGATGTTAAGTTTATTAAACTGTTAGGAAAAATAAAGAATAAGTAGAGGGTGAAGAAACAGATGTACCTCCTATGACAAATTATAATAATAGCAGTAATAGAATGCAAATGTTTATTTGTCCCCCTAGCGGTAACTCGGGCCTTTTCTGTCTGCTCGGGATTCTCGTAAATATAACACTGATTGGAAATTATTGTAGGAACCAATAATATTCTATGTTTTGTGGTCGGGAAAAGGTTCCATAATAAATTAACAATAATATAAGGACATTGAGAAAATGGTAAATTATAAGAATAAATATATATGTAACAGAAAACGAAACCTGATGGTTCGTTTTTATCGTAACGTATCGTTCGTTCTTGTGAGTATTCAAGAACTCGGTCCACTTCCGTGCGCCGTCAAACCTAGATAAATTAATGAAATGAAACAAAGTTGTAGTTATTATAATTATCCGTTGATACTTTGACAAGATTACTTTGATACCATTTTGTTGTAAAAATTTATAACGCCCAAAAAACATTTGTTCAAAAATTTCAGTATTCTTGTTTATACTCGTAACTTTCCATTTTACGATAATAAATAGGTAATAGAACTAAAATAACGATGCCGACTCCACAAAATTGAACTCAAGCTTATGCTAAC
>DWTO01000123.1:0-26773 GCA_018244755.1 Jemadia pseudognetus
CCTGTCACAAATATGGCATAGCATCTTTGTAAAATGTGAATATAAATATGCAACCATCCAAGCCCGTGTCACAATATATGATGGTTTGAAAACGACGCCTGCTCGGCCTCATTCATTGCTGCATTAAATAAACGATTATTTATGATCTCATTAACGAATGAGATTTCTTAGTAATTCATCATAGGTCATAGGTCAGTGTCAATACGATGAAGTGTGTTCGTTCGCTTGCTACAGTCCAATTAGTAACGCGAGAGGGTGGTTATTAAAACCTTTAACAGACTGACTGCGCAGTTGGTCGTGTTGTTTGCAATGGCGACTGCGGATCAGGCGGTTCTGGGTTCAAATCCCGGGTCGGGCACTATTAGATTTTTCTAACTTAGATATTCCTGAAATACATCAACCCGCACTTGGACAGCGTGGCGGACTATGGTATCAACCCTTTTCATTCAGAAAGGAAATCCGTGTCTAACTGTGGAGCGTTGAAAGGGTTAATGATGGTGATATAGATGACGTCATCAAACGTTAATATTGTCACGTCTTTTTCCCATTGGGCTAGACAGAGACTAAAGATGTGCAGCGGATTTCATATTGTCCATATCGAATTAAAATGAGATAATAAAATAATTAATTAACATACATATACAATATCTATGATTTATCTCTGAATTCTACTTAGGGTTTATATGTATTGATCTGCCAATATTTTCTATATAAAAATATCAGCGTAATAAACTGTAGTTGGTAGTCGAGATGAAAGTACCGCGATCCGCGAGTATCTCGATAAGGACTCGAAAGTGCTTCCGCGCGCCTCCGTTACATGATCAAAGGTTACGTTCTGTTTTGGAGTGCGGCCAATACTTGTTGCAGTTCGCTACATTTTTAAAGAGTACTAATAATAACTAGGTATATATGCTGGAAACGCAATGAAGAATGTGATGAAGTTGGATCCTATTGAAGTTCACGGCGGTAAGAAACCGGTTGACAACCAGACAAGTAAATTTAAATGATTGGATTGTTAGTAATCTTGTTGCAAAACATCTTACAATAGTCACTTCGAAAATTTTTCGAGAATTCCAAGGATTTGACGTTTTTCTCTTTCCCAGTGCAAGGTCGATAAAACAATGTACATTGTGATCTGTGCGTACTGCTCGACTGTGTACAGTTAATGACATGGAAACACACGTAGGTACTGTGGAACCGTTGTTTGATATTATTGCACATAAAATGTATGTAATTTTTGTGCAACAGTGCAAATACCCGTATGAAGCTGTTATCGCAAGGAAACGCATGTTTTCTGTGATAAGGGAAATTGTGATATATGAGGATACGAACTGGATGCTCGCAGAAATGTAGACAGCTAATTATTTACATGTACTGTTTTCAACTAAACGTATAATAATTTTAATATATTTGCGTGTTTGTTCCTCCTCACTTAATCAAAATGACAAAATAACACATGTCTCGTAATTGAACGAAGTTAATAAGAATATTTCAAATTATAGTAAATTGTATAATATAAACAAATAAAAAGAAAGAAACATGTGAATGATTTGGATGAATGAATGATAATAGCTTTGTAAGAGGGGGGTGTACCGACATCTTAAATATTATTACTAGAAAATGCATACACAAAAACGTAATGTATATAACCCCAATGACCGTATAACGTCAGAGAGGCTGCATGTCTCCTTGCTACTTTCAATACAACTACAAGAGCACACAAATCGTCATCTTCTAATCAACCATTTTATATTCCTCTGTCGCATAGGAATTTTCTCTTAGAATGAGAAGGATTAACTGACTGACTTCAAACGGCATGTGTAGTACGTAAGACGCATCTTTCCTTTAGGTACATTTAAACTTTGTAACCGAATTGGACTTGCGTAACAATGATTTGAACCCCAGACTCATTAGTGGGCAGTTTGACTATAAAGTACAATTTCTTTTGCACGAAATTATGTTGTAAAAAACGTAACTTCACGTCTGTAATCTCCGAAGTTGTAGGCAGAAGAGTGTTATATACTCCCACGATTCACCAGTTACGTTTACGTCCCAATACGGAATCGGCGGTGAGTCTATTGCCATCACGGTATAGCTACTCTTAATTTATCAGAAGTATGGTAGAGTGAGTAATGTATATCCTTGGCTCAGTTATTCAATATTCGATTGGTTTCCGATAACTTATCGCGGAGCTTCCTTTTCCACAGTCGATGAACATCGAATTATATAATTGCAGGTACTATGCATATCAGATTCAAACGTGTTAAGGTTTCGTAATAAATAACGTGTAGATACCTATATTAATTGCCTCATGATAGGATCAGAACCGCATTTCTTGAGTTTCCACTGCAAACCTACAGTAATTTAAGTAAAAATTATATTTATGATCGATATTATAACAGGAAATTGTCTACCGCTTCATTCTTAAAGGAAATCGTTATGAATAGAAGAATAGAAAAACGATGAGACAGTGGATGGTGATGAAGAGGTAACAAAATGTTGACGCATCAGTAAAAACATATGAGTGTCGTATTCCAACAATGGTTCTGGTGGATTTTATTCAATCAAAAATATGTTAAGATATTTAAGGCTTCCCTATAGATAAAACAATGCGTTTACGTTTTTGACAAATACGAATATTTAATTATATAGCATTTTTAATTTGTATTTTATTCTATGGTTCGGCGCCGTAAGTCTTCGTGATTTCTGTGATATTTCAAACTGAAAATCTTCACGAGTACCTTCATGTGAGGCAGTCGTCGGTTTAAACGTAGTACTTATATTACGTCATAAAATAGGCACTGGCAGCCCTGTTTTTTTATAGTATGTTGTTAGAAAACAACTCCCTAAGGGATCGGCAGTGATAGCGGACACGCAGCCGCTGCTTTCTCTTGCGGCGCAATGTCACGATTTAATTTAAATTTCAATTCAACACGGAAACGGTCTTCGGATGATGTTTGTCGTCTCTCATTAACTTTTCCCACGGTTTTTCTACCAACTTCGTTTCAGGACAACTCGGGACATTTGCTAATACCATCTGTATACATTCAGATGTCATAGGTACGGATAGGTGGGTCAGATACTGAAGTTAAGTCAACTACAGGCAGTGAAGATAAATTAAATGTTACATCATTTATGTCCAGACATCATATCGAATACTTCCTGAAGAGGTAATAAATTAATAACAATGAGAAAAAGACAATCATCATTATTGTTTATGGTTTCCGCTATTTCTGCAATCCCTTTCTCTCGCCATTAAGGGCATCTTGCTGGTGTACATTCAGTGTTAAGTACAAACAAAAACCCTTCTCCCTTATCTATAACAACCACGTGCCATCGTATCTCGGGAACCCGACCTCGTTCGCCTTTCGCGGATAGCGCTGTTAATTATTGTGCCCCGAGAATGTGGAAAGCGTACACAGATCCATTCTCAACTCGACTTTTTGAGCTGCAATCGTAAATACATAGGTATTTATGTATGTATAAGGTATACAAATTGTAAACATTTTCGAACGTAAATGCTCCAAAAAAAAATTTCACAACTACCCTGATATTAACTTACATGCAACCAAACTAAGCTATGAATATTTAAAATACATTACAATCGATACAGAAACTCGCCTATATTTTCCATCTTCACGAAGCGCTCGGTTGGAGCTCAGCTCGGGCAATACTCTTTGTCGAACGAACATAACTATTCCATTTCTCTAACGCATACTTCAGTGGCAACATCAAAGTGATGCGATTATCATCGCCGGCAATGGAGCGGCAAATTGACCGCATCGCCGGATGAACGCGTGTATAGATTAAGTGAAGATACTAGACTCGCCAGGATGCGCCCAAGTAGTACTCCTGAACTATAAGTGTTGAACACGGTGTTATAACACAATGTAATATTAACGTCATGAACTGAGAACAAGACGCGATTGCGCTCATTGGGGGCTCATGTATGCGCGGCGTTGAATAAAAATGTAAAACATATTTACAAGAATAGCGAATGCTGTGTAGTAGTTGAAGTGTCTCTTGAAGTCTTGAGAATGATTTTCAGCATCTTTCGACCTTATCTTTATTCTTAGTATATCATTACGTCAGGTTCCTTAAGAGGTAGATAGAGAATACGATGTGCCAAATATTACTATTATAGTTCTAGCGTGCTTTTTTCAAATGTATGTAACTGTCGACCATAGACGTAAAATAATAATAGAGTAGCCATAAAAGGTTATAAACAATGTTAATTTGTCATTAATATGTATTTTCAAAATATGGTCATGTAATGGTCTTATACCACAGAACATTGATATATGTGAAATTTTCAAATAAATGTTCGCAAAAGAGCCAGAGAACTAGATTTAAAGAATCCAGTAATCCATAGTAAATTAAGGGGTAAGGTAATAAGTATTTACTTTCGGTAACATTTACTTACGAAATATAACAAAACGAGAAACAGTTCAATTAACAGAGTGGCACTTCTTAACAGCCACAAATATTTGGGCACAACATCAGAAGTACATAATTCTCTGCGAACTTATAATTAGTATTATTTGCAGAAAAGCCGTCGCAAATCTTCCCAGAAGACAAAACGTACTGGCAATTAAAAGACGGCTATTTCGGTGCCACCAACAAAGAAATGTCGCGCTTGTATCTAACGAAGCGAATTAATCTGTGCTGCGCCCGCGCAGGGTTAACGACACAGCGGGTGCAGTGCAACGCTTGCTCGCTCGTCTGCAGCAGCGCCGTGCGATCACTGATCGCTCATACAATACATCATTATAACGTTCTTCGGATCTGGTCTTGATTTTTGTCATCGTCATCACCGTCAATCATTTTAACGTTCCACTGTTGGGCATTAATCTGCTCTCATCTGTTCTCCTTGATTTTTGACTTTTTGTTAATTTTTTTGGTTCGTATAGTAATTTTTAATCAAGCTACATTTTTTTGTACTATTAAGAAAACAGTTGTTTTTGTTATATGTATGTATGTATTTTAATCCCGGACATAATGTCATTAACCTTTCCGTACATTTGAATGTACTTACAATAAAATTGTTGCACCATTGAATTATTACATCGAAAATAATATCATCGTTATTTTTTTCGTCTTCGAATACTTTTGCTAGTTACGTAAGAGTATACAGATTTGCGTAATCATCAACTCTTTTATTATTCCACCGTTGGGCATAGATCTCCTATGAAATTGGCTTGTGTTGAACTTGTGTATACTTGTGTACAAAGGAATTTTAGTTTATAAAATAAAATCGTAGCTCAAAGACATTTTTATTGACTCAGTCTCAAAACAGAAACACCCAACGTAACTGTACTTTTTTTACGATGTTTATGCGTACAGTCCTAAAAAAGCTATCTGTTCACGGTGCGTCAGATTTGGGTTGCAACTCTTGCAATAATGTTACGATCGAAATTGAATATATCCCGGAAAGTTGAAGAGAGGTAGTAAATTGGACGCGTAATAAGAAGCAAGGATAAAGAGCAAGTGTCAGAAAGATTGATGAATTGTAATGTCTACCTTGTGTCTCGACTGTCCCGTGTTATGAGAGGAGACAATCGAGACGGCCATAATTAAGTAAATTGATAGATATTAATGGTATGAAAAAATCAGATACCCTTCAGAGGAGGTCTACGTCCAACAGTGTAATAAAGAGTGAATTTCTAGATAAGGAATAGGGAAGTATGGAAGAGAGAAACATATTGCATGAATTTATTAAACTACCCATTACACTATAAGATACGACCGTTCACCCACCGTAGGTACTGCTTTAAATTAAGAAGGTTCTTCTGATAGTTTGGTACATCCCTGTACTGTCATTGCATGTGACATAAAAATAAGATCGCACCTCCGAAACCGTACATTTTAAAACTACATTAGAAAATGGTAGGAATTGCCAGTTCTTTAATAAAAATTGAATATTTAACATTTACTTTGCATTTTGCATACTTTGGTTGTTTGATGTAATCGAATTCGTCTCAATCGAACGGTTCGTCAGTAGCGGGCTGTAAACACACATTGAGGCACCATGCCCAGCGGTGATGCATATATGGCCACTAACATTCGTGTTAGGCGAGACGTGCTCGCGAAAAACATTAAAGGTTAAAGACCCGAAGGTTTGTTGACATCGTTCTGATGTAAACCTGCCGCCCACTGGCTCTTATCATTAACTCCTTATTTGTGATCACCTTAATCCAGTGTGATAGCTCAATAGGCCCAACCCTATCCACCGGTGGTGGAAATACTACCCCCTCTGTCTACGCCTTCCGGGAAATGTAAACATAATTCTATACATATTACATATATCGTACTATGAATACAGTGTAGGTAAAAAAAATCCTATTACATTTTTCGTCTATATCCACCACATACGTAGTTAAATTATGTCCAGACTTAACTCACGTATGTTTTTCGTGATAGCTTGTCTAATTTGTATCTACTCGATGTGCGTCTCCATGAACCTCAAGTGAAGACTCGCTGCGATCAGCGGAAGTTCATGTAGAACGACCTCGGTTATGTACATACGTAACTACATAGTTGGACTATCCCGAGGAAACATTAGTGTTAAGCCGGCACATAATTCAATCGTCATTTGAAAGTTCACGAAGCACCCACACATTTCACAATCACACACACACATTCACATCATAACCGCTGTCAAGTTAAAGCGTGCTCGCGTTAACTTATTCATACTACATACGCGCGTTACGACCGCCATCTTGCAAAATAATCCCAATCATTAGCTTTCCAGCGGACGCGCAAGGACATTTCAAAGTTCCCATTTGTCATTCCCGCGTCGTATGCCGTACGTGCTCGATGGGTCATTTCAAACGTTTAATTATCGCATTTGGTGCCAGCTAATGCAAGAACCAAGGTGTCGCGGTGTGCGTACTTTCCATTTTTATTCACCTACGACAGTATATAGGTGTTCATGTAGTAGTAGTAGTAACCTGTGCGGATTTAGTTTTTGCGCTTGGATTTCGTCTTCCACTGCGGGGATCTCAGTTGCGAATTCTAGTACGCATTTATATCTTCAACATGTCATGTGCGTTTCGCATATTGAATATTATTAACTATAACGGTGCAGTAAATCATAGCAATGAAACTTTGAAGCCTTAATTTCCCATATTGTACTTCAAGCAGTTTGAAGTCTACCAGGACACACTTTGTCAGCTTGATAGACCATGGCCCCAATAACCGTCTTTATACTAAGAGGACTCCCGTTCGTTACAGCGGAACAATTAAAGGATTAATGATAAGAATGGTCGATCCTCCACGATTTTTATTAAAATTATACATGTACGTACATATATGAACATATACGAATTTCTATTAAAATTATACATGTACGTACATGTATAATTATCAGTCTCCGCCGCGACCTCGCTGCAAACGGCGGGAGCTCATGAAGAAGGACCTCGTATAGGTCCGAAACTAGTCGGGCCATCCCGCAAAAACGCACGTGAGTCTAGCCGGCTTAATTCTTAATAATGTACGCACATATACGAATCAGATGCCGTATTTTTAAATACGATCTTTAATGACAAATCTTGTCCTACATCATGTTGTGATGAATTTATTACCTTTATATAAATTTTTACTATAGCTTACATGGTAAATAAAATTGGATCCTTTAATTACACTCTATAACATACTGCATCACATTTATTAAGATCCACTTCCCAAGGCAAGTAATAATATATGTAAATGTGCTTGGAGTATCGTGTCTAATTATGAATTGAACCCTCCTAGGAAACAAAATTGATGATGTAAAGTGGCACAGGAAAACAAGCAGCAAGTTAGACAGAGATAGGTATACACCAGATGCATATATCAATGCCATGCCATTGATTCGGCGTGTATTCGCTGTTTTCTTTTCTACTTACTAACTAAAGTCGGTAACAGCAGCGCAGCCGAGTGTTGCCGGGTATCGGTGTCATACGTTATCAGTATTCAAGATCGCCGAGCACACAGTGAAGTCACCGTTGGATCCTATTTGCCTTGAGTTCGGTGCGCGCCTTGTTAGCGGTGCGCCAAATATTTGCTCGTTCGTAGCGGCATTTGCGCGGATTATTGTTTCACATAAAACCCTAGGACCGTATTTTCGCAAAAAATGAGCGTAATGACGACGGGGTTCCCCGGAAATTGAACGCAGGACAGCTTGATGTGCAGGCTCGCTTGCGAACGCTCGACCAACGACACAGTCACCCAAAAAAATTCCGACGACTTTAAGTGGGAAAATATATATATAGAAGCAGCATGTATCTCCCGTATTTCGTTCAATTGTACAATCATTTTACCTCACCTCGATATTGATTACTCAGTCAAAGCACACAAAGCACAACAAATCGGCCGTGTGTTTAATTACAATTGACATAGCCTACTTGACATCATTACACTGACTACGTAGTTCTAACACCAGATCCCATCTATATTGAACGCTTTGTTTTACACAAATACGTTCGTTTGGTCCTTCGAACCCATTCATTCGTTCATCTATTCATTCCGTGTTGAATTTAGTAAGGTTAACAGATTGTATTGTAGGCACAGACTAATACCAGATATCTTTATTCTCCTTACAGATTTGACGTGCTAACATAGAAATGTTCAAGTTTAAATTTATGTTTTATTTAAATTTTACATGGGATTAAAAACAACTTCTACTAATTGGACTGAATTGGAGGAAGGGTAAAGGGCTTAGGTAGAACGCCTTAAGTTCCGTCTTCGGGATACAAGCCAACCTAACCTGCTCAAGATACGCACTGCTATAAGTACAACAGACGAGGCTCTGTTGACCGGTCGATCGCAGTATACCGTAATCTGCCTAGGCACAATTAAATGTCCTGGCTGCCGACATGCAACAAGCGAGATCTGGCATCTCCGACCCGTGTGTCTAGCGTGTGGATTATGGACAAAAACCCTTTATGAGAACCCTAAGTTTAGCTATCCAAACAGATGATGTGACTAACTGGACTCCAACAGTGGCATATCAGTAGGGATCAGTTACAAGCTATGGGGTGACATCGGTTACTTATGACAGCGGCCTGCTCGTTAACTACTCTCTTAACATAATAAAAACGTTCAGCTACCCTCTTTAATTAGCTTAAACCCAGTAATGTACGTATGGAAAAACCTGTCCCCCAGCATCAGTCTCACGGAACGGTGCGGATGTCGACGACTGTCTGGACGTGATTGCACGTTGCTTGGTGCGGATCGCGTGAGGACCAAATGGACACGCCCTCGTGGGAATGAGGCCAGTCGGCAAATAATCCTCATTATTGGTTCCACCTGACTCGTAGTAACCAGTGTATGTTTAAACAACAAACCGTATGTGCCCTGGAAAGTCAAAGTCATAATCATGGATTTGTGAATGAGTTTTGAAATTTTGAATACATCTATCCAGTTTGGAGCAGCATATACTTGCACCCGACTGTGAAAAGTAAAAGGAGATTGTATTGAAATTTAAAGCTCACATTTAGAATTTACACACTTCCTAATGAGGATCTATTTGTAAGCCGCGTTCACAACTTTGTCAATCCGAAAGGAAGAAGAACCATTGAGAATCAATTGACGTGTCTTTCAATTAAATCTCAACAAAATATAATCACCGCTGATCGTTTTCCTTACGCCTTACGTTCATCATAGATCGCCCATTAGCATTTCCTTAACGATCACTGTCCACAGCCGCTGGCACTTCGGTAGGGGTCACAGCTCAAAACGTCTCAATAACATCGTATGATTTGATGCCTTTAGGAAGTCTCATAAATTACGATTATAAATAGGAGAATGTCAGAAGTGACGAAAAGTGTCGGAAACCAGCGTGGACTGTATGACGAACATTATTTTGGCATTAAATTCGCCCTTTGTAGTCAACAATTAAGGATGAATAAATAGGTAAATATAGTCGTTTTTCAAACATGATGGTCACCCTTACTTTCAATAACATAATCTACTACAGTGCTCAGCAGGAAGTGACCTGGAAACTAATTGATCTATTATGACCTTTCCAATTCCTAATTAGTGATATTGAATGGTACTTATTAACCACAATGGAATCGATAGATCATTGCGTTAATTGGAACTAGCGATGGGAATGTGGCTATGATGTGTTCGATATTTGAATTGAAATGTTTTTCGAGGAACTTTCTGGAACGCACGTGTTAGATGTATTAAATGTTTAATGTGTATATTCAATAAAAATATATATAATTTTATTGAATATACATATTAAACATTTATTATATCTAACACACGACTATAACTTGACTAAGTAATTTTTATTATGACAACGTCACGCGGTACAGCAAGTTGGTTGTGGAGTAGTGAAAGAACACAAAGTGCCAAGTATCCCGAAGGATACAGATATTCGCGGCAACGGCACGGCAAGTCTGTAAAACGTTGACGTGTTTTTTTTGCATTAATCATTCTCTTCATAACGTAACTTCACGCGTGTAATCCCTGAAGAGGTCGGTAGAGGAGTGTGTACTCCCACGTGTCACCAGTTACGTTTAAGTAAGGTTTTAACTAAGTAAACATTAAATTATTAGGCGCTACATCTTATTCTCCATTGGCCTTTGCCCAACAGTGGACTGAGATACGCTGATGATTATGGTGATTATATAAATTTTGACCTATCTAACATACTTAAACAATTCCAAAAAATATTTTAACCAATAGACGACAAATGGGCTTATAAAATTGCGATGTAACTTATATAACTTAACGTATACCTATATTATCATATTATTAAAGTTGTTATGCATTTAATATAAATTACTAGTTAAACTACTATCAGAGCGTTTGATTTCTTTAACAGCGACAGCTTGTGTCCCGAGGCGTAGTGGTCAGTACTAAGAAACCTTTCGGTAAAATTTTTGTACACAAAAAACTGGTTAATTATTTAATCGTGTTGCTGATTAAATAACTAGAACTTAATCCATGGCGATTTAGTTTAATAACTACAAACTTATTACATCACTATTTAAGTCTGAATTACCATATTACGTCGTGACTATCGCTTGAAATGAAACAAGATCTAAATGTTTAAATTTCGAATATAACTGACACATGTCAGTTATATTCGAAATTTGCACGATTTGTGCGTCATGCGTAGTCAAATTGACAGATATCGCAAATAAAAAAGTCCTAAATCGATTTTTCTTAAATTCTCCTAAATAAATAAAAAAATATTTATCAGGCAAGAGCCTGGCACGATACCAGACACGTTTTTCCATAGAGTTCATCGCAATCCATCCCAAAGGTGGCAGCAGTATTTGATGCACCTTCCTTCGCACTTGCACATGATTGCACGAGCCTAAGTTCCTCCTCACCTTGTTTAGAATGCCGAATTTTTACGGCCTATTCTCACCTGGGATTCTATGAAGCAACCCAAACTACAATTGGATGACAAATGACTGATATATTTTGGAACTGATACAAATGGACGACAGATGACTGATGATACATTTTGGCTCTGATCAAATGATAATTAAAATAAAGTTATAAAATAATTAGGTAAATCAAGGCAAAACCCACTCTCCTAGAAACGACATATGACCTTGCAAACAATATGTAAACGTACACTACAACGCCATACATTTTCTTTACCTTCATGCCGAGTATACATAGATGATAAAAATGTTTTGTTTAAGCCATCAACTCTTTGATTGCCTCTTCATCGTCTCTATCCTCAGTTCCCATGCTCGTTACGCTGCTCCGTTGCGTCACACGTCACAGCTGGCTTTCATTGTTTCACCTGTACGTATGTACATATAGCCGAAATTGGATAACTTTTTAATTTTGTCGCCCCGCGCCTGGGAACATCTCCTCGCTTTCCATCTCGGCGTAATAATACGCATTGTGTTGTCGTTCTGTTTAAACGCTGAATCATCGAGCGGTTCGGTGGTCGGAAGGATTCACCTCACCTGTCGCTTGTTCATCGTTAAATATCGGCCTACTTTCGTACGATTGTTGATGTTGATTTTATAAATATTTTTGTGTTGGGTATACATTTCATTTGTCTTACCAGGAAGCATTAAAATTAAATTGAAAGTGCATTGGTCGTGGACTGAAGATGTAACTCCTATATTACTACTACTGATGTTTACTAGTTTACCATTTTGAAAGAAAACGTGTAGAATAACGGAACAATAGAAGACTTGATGAGTCAAGTAATATTACCATTCTATAATTAAACGTCAAATATGTAAATACATTTTACTTTAACCTGATCCGTTTTTTCCTAGTAATTTTTCTCTGTTACGATGATTTGTTGTGAAACGTCTCAGTTATATACGGGGAATCCCTCGAAATGCTCTTTACTCGTCAAGCATCATCTGAATGTTGCTTGTCATTACAACTGGTAACGCCCTTTCACTTAACTGTAATAATTTCTTTATTTTTCTTTTTTTTTGTACGTTCATGGAAGTAAGACGTCTTTTATGCTCGTAGCTCATAAGTCGCTTATTTATTAGTTTATTCACTTATGTGCACCTCATTGTTTTACACAATGGACAAATTTAATCCCCATTGGCGGTCTTCACCAACAAGTCTGTTGAAAATGATTACGGGAAGCGTCTTACCGCGTTTTTAAAGTACGACAAAATTAATGAAATTGAAGTTAATGAAACTACATAAATAAAATGATAGAAATCAGACTGATAGATAGATAGACTGAGAAAGCCACATTGTCGATTCTAGTATACACGTACAACACTTTTTTTTCAAACAATCTCATTTGAATTTATCATTATCAGCCCACTGCAATCCACTGCTGCATCTAGGTCTCCCGTGGGCACGCGGGTTGGGTATCGCAGAGCACTGCTTCTCGTGTCGCCTACACTGCTGCCCAAAGCCGGCCAGGGCGTACCCGTGCCTAGGCAGACCGGGAACCTTGCTTCTTACGAAAATTGTACCTATGTATTAGCTGCTAATAATTTTTCTGGCTGACCATAAGCAACCTGTAGTTGTGTTCGTAGGTGTAATAATAATAATTGCTGCTAATAATAAAAATATAATACGATTTACAACTGGAGAAAATGTAGGTGAATATGATATGAATAAACGTGTAGTGTGATACAAGAAACCGCATTTAGCTTCCGTCTGCAATTATTCGTGAACTTGGGATCGTAATTACATTTGAAATAGACATAGTGCGGTAATTTTGCCACGCAATCTACTGGTGATGATTGATATTTATCCACCTATAATACTACATATGCATAAAGATATAACGTAACGTAGCGTCACGGCTGTAATAACCAAAGATGTAGGTAGAGGAATGTAGTATAGTATGATGGTGAACCTATTACCATACACCGGTCACATTTCCGGACTCCGAACCATTAATGAAAATCTTTATTAAAAATATCTGATATTGCGCGATCTAAGATTTGAACCCAGGACCTTTCGATCGGTAGTTGCGCTTGCAATCAACACGACGAGGCGGACAAAATTACATGTACACATATATATTTATGAATATGTATAACTCTGATATGAGTGTATCAAAGCAAGTGGAAATTCTTAATATCTCCCTACCCCTACGGGAAGTAGGTGTAATAATATTCATATTGTTATTTCTGTACAGGAGGAAGATCCATCATATATTTTGGACTTGATAATATCTCAGTATACACTTCCGTTACTGGCTGGTTCTAAGGAAATTAATAAAAGCTCGATTCCAAGGATGTTTTATACATAGTTCTTACAACATTGTATTACAATGATCGGTTTTGGAAATCTTGCTACCTTTACTAAGAAAGAGGGTATGATTCAGAGGAACTCCAAGAAGGTTTTGTTTTTTATTTTATTGTACCAATAATGACAATGCAGCCAAAAAGATGGCGGGTGTGAATGATTTAAGTGATTTGTCATTGCAGGAAAAGTTTACATTATCCTAATTTGAAGCATAGATAGAACTATTCGATAGTCAGAGTTATATTTTTTTCTAAAATAGCAACAGGAGTATAGTATACTCCCACGTTTCACCAGTTCCACGGGAGTGTACTACACTGCTCTGTCTACCGTTACGTTACGTTATAGTGTTTTACGTTAAAGGCTCGTGTGGAACGACAATGTCGCTTGACGGTAAGCGAGATGCATCATGGCCATGACGTAGCACGCTTGTAAAGGACGTGCCTATTCACTCATGTCTTGAATCATTATCATCATGATCAGTCTTTGGAGGTCCACTGCTGAACACAGGCCTCTGTGGCCCAAATCGGCGCCACTCCTCCCGCTCCTGAGCCCATGGAATCCAGCAGTGCTCCGCTGTCTTCTTCAGGTCGTGAGACCACCTGGTAGGAGAGCGACCTACGCTCCTTTTACCGAAACGTATCCATCACTCGATAACCATCTTGTCTTGAATCGGTTGTACAAATCGAGTAAAATAGAGACGGGTAGAGAGTTCTACTCTTTGACAGTCAGTGCTCTCTGCCTATCCCGCAAGAACCCTGGCATGGTGATATAATAATAGAATTACTAAACAAGCTATGTTACAAAATGGCCATGTCTGTAGAATCCTAATAAATCCCTTACTCCGCATTAGCCGCACCGACCGCGTCACGTGCGAACGCCACCATGGCTGTTAATATTCAGTTGGACGCTCATTGTGCAAATGGAAGGCTTTATGTATCGGCCTATGGACTTTCTCTCCATCGCTCGCCCTAATGGATTTTATACGTGAATTCTATTCAATGTCCCACTTCCATTTAAATATCGATCAGTTTCAATCTGTTCCTCAGCGGTAGAAACGCTATTATTTATATCATCAACAACTACTATATTCAGACTGTCACACACCTTAGCAGAACGTTTGGGAGAATTTTTTACTGCCTGGATGTGTCATACCTTAGTCGTTGTAGTAAGTAACATTTAACAAAAAAGTAACCTAGCTATAATCCCTTAAGCGGTGCGCAGGGAGTGTGATACATACTAGTTAAATTACGTCTACGTCCCACTATGTAATAGGGGGTGAGCTTAATACCACATACACACCGGGTACAAATCCAAAATCCAAGCCACTACTAGAAAACCCAAGTTTAAAAAATGCTGGACTTGAACCCAGTACCTCTCTTTAGGGAGATGCGTCTCCACCACTCGACCAACGAGGCTATTAGTGCTAATAAGTAGGTAATATGGTATCTGATATTAGCAATAGGCGGGGAAAAAAAACTTCTGTTAATGTTTCTCTTAATACTTATCTGATGTATGATACTTTAAAACGGACGTAGAAAATATTTAATACTTATGTTTAATGAATACACAAGCAATGTGCAATTAAAACTGTAACAGCGCAGCTATCACGGGAATGCGTGGAATGCAATCTTCGTGACAGCCATTCTGTTTGTCAATATAATTTCAATAATACAGATCTCAATAATATAATAAGACTACTTATATTGATATAACCATTTTACTTATCGCTGCACAGTAACATAATATTATCTATTTCAATCCGACATAATATCCAATAAAATATAATAACGATAATTATAAATTAATATATACCGCTTTATACTTGCTTTTAAATGTCAAGAACGACCTTAGATTAGACGAAACTAGTATGTATATGTAGATAGATTATTTTAATCGTTATAGAGTAATCAAAGTGTTCTCATTACCGATTACGCAAATCATCTCCCGATACGCCGCTAAAGCCTTCCGTGGCAGCCTGTCGCCAGTTCGCCTCGAAAGGTGCGCGGGCGCACACGCGCGTGTGACGTCACAGTTGAGTGTTGTGTACTTACCGTGCTGTGGTCATCTACCCTTTATATCTACGATAGAGGCGCAGATGGAACTGTTTTGTGATGAATAATTCTTCTGATTTCCTACGTGGCATCGTTAAGCGAATGGTACACAACGTTTGTAACACTATTTTAATCGAGGCGTGTTAATTTGTTTCGTTCAGAGTCACGCATGTGTATACGTAACTTTACATTGGGCATTACCGTTTCTTATCTGTGATACGTTCGAGCGCTAAATACCACAGATCGACGTGTGTTCGTAATTTACGAATTGGATTTAATTAACATTTTTACATATCACCGCTTTGCCGGTGTTGAATTTGACCAGTAGTAGAGGCATTTCATAGATTTTAATCAGTGAAAATGACTGGCCAAAAAAAATTTTTTTTTATGCCAACACTGTAAAATACCTATAATATAGACAATGAGTCATTATTGTGGAACGTTGATGTACTAAACAATTTTCATTAATCATTTCATTATGTCTTTATTATAAGTAAATTTTATGTCTCATATAATTCCCAACATGTATGTACAATTAAAGCTCCATACTAAAAACTATCAAATATGGGCCGGATATTACCTATTTATGATACTACTAAGGATTTCACCCGCAAAAAAGCTCACAATTTTTCTATTATATTCTTATGTACAATATGAGTACAATTGTAATAACGATATTTTTCACTAATAACAGATGGCACTGTACGCTTTGTGAATCGCGATATTAACAGTGCTTCCCCAAATACTTGTGCTGGAATGTTATGAAGAATTTCCTCTGGTGTCTTTCGATTACAAGTATAGGAATCCGCTGTTTTAGCGTTACCAGATCTAGTTTGAGTCCATGATATTATTGTAAACAATACTTTGCATTCTTAAGCTATTTTCTATAGGTTTACGGAAATCCATGCATTTGCGAATATGTATTTGCACATTGGTAACAAATATACCTTATCAACTGCCCTTGAAATCCGCTTTGTAAGGATGTAGATAAAATTCTTTGGTATTTTATGTCTATTGCAATAAGGTATGTATAATTATAATACGTCAATGGCTATATGACGTAAAGTGAGTCTGCTGCATCTTTAATAACTCTTTCTCTCATTAGCTCAATTTCATATATAACATATACATGAAGGTATATGAGTGTACGGAAACTTTATTAACTCATTAGCTCTTATTAACGTTAGCTCAATTTCATAACTCTCTTTATTTTCACTAATTAACAGCTTATAATAAAACCTAGCTCTCACGGCCTGTGTCTTCTCTCACAATGTTATAATAAATTACGAAGTAACTCTGTCTGTGTGCTACATTTTAAAACCGCTGAACCGATTTGGTTGAAATTGTTGTGGAGAGTAGAGCTTAAACTCTGGATACAGGCATTGGACGACGTGTACATATTTTTTTTGGATAAACCTCTGGAATAGTTAAATCAGGTTGGCTGGTACAAATCAATGTTCATAACTCATAGTTTTAGTTCGAGTTGCTCAGAATCTACACAGATACGACCTTACGTACAAAAGAATTGCGTTTCAAAAGAAAAACTACGTAGACATGAATCGCTCGAATATTCAATTTTACACAGACAAATTCAATCAACTCATAATTCCATTTATGTCACAGTTCGTTCCAACATATTTATATCTAAATATAACAATGATTACATAGTCTCCTGTAATTCCAATGACATTACAACTATCATCCTTTCTTCGGGGTGTGATGGCAAATCTGTAGCATTCCATTACAGAGTACGTGGCTCTATATAAATAATAAGTGACATAATTACTAAACCATTGTTGATACAGGTGTTATTTTTTCAGGTCTTTGGTGATACACGATCGTCAATAATGTGGTGAGTTTAAATATTTTTTTCATTAATCTATTTATCATCCATAAATAAAACTCTTTTTTTTCTTTAGCTATAATGGAATAACTGGTAATATTATGTTTATTCCATCATCCTTATGGTTCCACTATTAATGCATCTGGCATTGCTCCACCCAGTCCAGGTCCTTTAGAATCCACCTTCATCCTTCATCCTGCTGCCTTCTTCAGATCATCAGACCAACTGTTAAAATGGCGACCTGTGGTGTTTTCGAATAGTGTCTATCATTGGATGTTCGTCCTTCCCCATATCGTTTATTAAAGTGCCCATTTAGTCCAAAAAGTCTTACTTTACTAACGTAACTCGATCGCTTAATCAGGACAAACATTTTGTAATAAAAATCCTTATAGTATACCAGCCAAAAACAATTACACATCAATTGCATGAACTTCGTCAGCACGTGGTCTTGCGCTTATCATAAAATATACTGTTTCAAGTACACTCACATCCCGTTCTAAATTTAGAAGGCCCTCAAGTGCTCTCACAATCACAAGAATAAGGATATCCTCTCGAACTAGTTCGTGTACGAGACCGAAACGTGCTTCTTTCATCACTCTAGCATCCGAATCGCAAATCGTCAGATCAGATATAAGTTTATCGTCAGCTCCCACAGATATCGCTCGTTTCGTTGTCTTTGTTATTTGCTCTTATCGCGATGTACGTGTTCCAGCGTTAGTTCAGTTGACCCGCTAATAGACTGCTATAATGCTCTTTACGTCACACGTCAATGTAGGTACGTTTATTTATTTCGTTACAAAAGTGGCAAACATGCAGAGCATGTGGCTTACTGGGTCTCACAGCGTCGTACGCATCCGTTTTCGCGACATTTAGCGGACTGTGACATATAACTTATTTTTAATAAGAATGTATTATATTGTCTACGTGCCTATTATAATAATTATAGTAAAAATATGAATGGACTAAGGTGTTAATCTTTTTTATTCTGTGGGGAAAGCTGTGTCTAACAGAGAAGGGCTACAGAATATTCTAATAATTATTTCTTCACGCCTATTCCCTTGCGTTCTGGCAGCGAACACCGAGTGTCATGTATCTGTATACTTACAGACTTGACATGCTTCACCCATAGTCACCACTGTTGTTATATATCAACGGCAGTTTCGGAGACTTCTAACTGCCCCAACAGACAAGTCAAGATAGACAATTCTTGAGCTCCTCCGGCATCTATGTCCATTAACATTCGCCTTGTATTATTCTTTTGTAATTTTATCAATGAACATCATGCATTTAATATTTATTATTAAAATCTTTAAAAAGCTGGTCAAAGTCAGTGGATGAATTTGTGTTCTGTGACGGAAGTGCGTCCGGCATCCGCCTAATTCCGCGAATTACTTTATAAATATCATATTAAACGCATGTTATCAGCCATGTCGTTTATAACCTACATATTAGTATAATTGTAGTATTCATTATACAATGTTTTCAAAAATTCTCAAACCCGCTACTATAAGTTATGTTCTCAATGAAATCAAGTGATACGTATATACGTACATGAATTGTTGATCTAATTCCACTTTCTACGGTACATGTTCAGACCAGCCCTACCCTACACGAGGGTTGGGTTCACTCGGGGGACAAAAAGATCGCACAAGAAGCGGTCAAGTATTGGCAGGTATGCGAGTGGAATGTGAGTGTTTTGTGCAATGCGTAGATTGTTGAGGAGGATGGGGCACCGTTGATTAACTCACCGTATGTACATATATACTATGATGTGCCTCCATAGTTCTTAATATGATCGCTACTTAAGATACTTATAATGAGTACGGTATATTTTGAAATAAATAGACGGATAACTATTATTACACCAAATGCGAGGTATTATTATTTATTTATAGAAAATTAATGTATGCAATGGATGACACTATCCATTAAATCGATGTATTCCAAGCAACTTATAAAGTTTCTATAAAAATCGCCATAGTAATTATATCCCTGGATATATTTATTGTCTATATTAAACAATTAATAATACCTAAGCAAAATAGTAGGGCTGATTGGATCTCAAATGTACAGTTTTAAATTATTTATATTGAAGGACAAATTTAGATAATAAAAACAGTTCGCTAAAATTTAATGCTGTTAGTCGGAACCATGTAATGATTTTGACAGCTAATGGTTAATGAATTTTATACATAGTACGGCTTTTTGAATTGTCCAGATCCCTTTGGCAACCGCTCCTCACATGCCAATGGAGAATGTCCGCCGTCATGCCAGTCACGAGTCGGGCTAAGTTGGTTGAACTTGTGAGACGGTGCCTTTGTACCTACATTACTTGGCTTGTAATACAAGCTTTTATTTGTCTCCGCGCTATGCGTTGCCTGCGCTGTGTGATTCGACGTGCGTGCACGATTAAAGGCATAGTGTGTTCGTATTGTTGATATATTATTGAATTCCGACGGTATACTTCGATATGTACATATATATAAGTCAGATTATATGTACAAATGTACGTATATATGTGTGTATACATATATAGATGATTACTAGCAACCAACACGACCAACGAGGCAGTCAATAGTCAGTAAATTTTGTTATTTGAAAATTTATTGTTTTTTACTTATCATACCCTTTTTATACGTATGTGTGCAGAATAAGTTGCAAGCGCGACTGCCGATCGAGAGGTCCTGGGTTAAAATCCCGGGTGAAACACTATTAGATTATTTTTACTTAAGTAGACCTGCTAGTAGTGGCTCGGAGTCTGCATTTGTGCGTATGGCAATAGACTCACCTCCTATTCCATAGTGGGACTTAATCGTAAATGGTTAAACGTGGAATTGTATTACACTGCTCTGCCTACCTCGTTGGGTATTAAAGGCGTGATGATACGTTCAAGTACAATTTGGCTATTATGATTAACATGACAGCGAAAATAATCCCGTGTATGTTCTAAATAAGTGACGTTTCTAAAAAAAGCACGTCGGAAGGTCTCCGAGGGTAGAGATCCATGGCATTCGGTGCTCTCTGCCTTCCCCCTAAGGGTCCAACGTAGCTATACAATAATGTGATCGGAACGAAGAAGCTGTACATAGGAGTTGATCTCAACAAAGTCGGAAATAAAATTGCTCTTACTGCACGCCCCCAAAAACCGTTTTTGTTTTCGCGTCGTGCGCGTGCGGCAGACGGAAGCGCATTCACTTTCCACACGATTACGAGATGCATACTGTGATTGATGATAACTGCGCGGAGATAGAATCTCAACAGCTCGGCCATCGTATCGTGCCCGACTATCTCTGTGAATCGATCCGAAGAATTTTGACAGACACGTTTTTCGGGGTCGATGTAATAGATAAAATTAATCTTTTTATCAATATAATTAGATGACAATTCCCTACCTAAACTGTATATCAAATAATAATAATAATAATAAAATGCGTTTAAATTATCACATATGACAATTTAACAATGGAAAAATTACTACATAAACAATTCAGATAGGAGTGATTTTCCTTTCAATGTAATGTGTTAAATTTCAATATATAATGATTTAATTAATATATTTATGTTATTAAAGTAATATTGATGAAAAGTAGTTACAAATGCAAACGTCATCATCTGTATAATCATGCTGCAATAAATTAAAAACACTTTTTCTACACTCTACAATCTGATTGGTATCAGTACGATTTATCTATTAAATAATAGCATACAAATATTATTACTTCTAATGCTATGTAATTATTCTGCTTTTTCAAATTTGTATAATATATCACAGTCACATAATTTTCTAGCAAAATATTTGTAGCAGTTTGAATTGCAAATGGGTTCATGTAACAACTTACATCATGACATCTGGACCCGTAGTTTGTAACGATGGCGCGGGGCGTAATAGCGACCAGCCATGTTCTCAGGCATCCATAACTTTGTTTGCAAAGAACTTTGCAATTATATTAAATAGTTTTTTTTTATTTCATTATATAATATGCAATCATTTGGCCACGAGTTTGTCTCATGTGCATGCAGATGCGTCCTAAGGTGTGGAGCATAAATGTCTCGTAAGAGCCTTTTAAACCATGCTTTGAAGTGCTCTAGATTATATTTGTCTGGAAACAGATGCGGGTAGAGATCTGACACGTATTTTTTCTAGACATGCATGAGGTTTTTTAAGATGCCACTAAGTCTTCCATCTGCCCGAATAACGTCCAAATGTTAACCTGTTATTGTTTTTGATAAACAAAAATAGAGATTTAACAAGTAGGGCAGAGTTGGCAAGTAAAAACCGACACAGTTTTAAAATTGCTGTACGCACAGGCATTTGAATTGGCTGTAGCAATAGTTTTTATTCGAAGTGTGGGCGCAACATAATGGTTCTGACACATTTTTGGACGCACCGCCGCCGGCTGCGTGCCCCACCGCGCAATCTTAAGCTAATCTAATTTCTTGTGCATATCAGTTTAAGCAACCGCCTTGGTGCTGTACGGCTTATTATGAAATGATAGTTGGATCATTCAGTGTAACAAAAACTCTCCATATCTGTGGCCCACTACTCAAATGCATAAGGGCCATTACTTTATAAATACGCAACTGTTGAAAAAGCTCATTAGGCAGAGCACACAATTCTTAATTTAGACATTTAATGCATAATAATCTATACAGATAAATAAAAGAGGAGTGTCTGTATACACGGCACATATAACAAAATAGCATTTTTTTCAATTTTTGTCTATCCGTTTGTTCCGGCTAATCAGGATTAATCGCGCTGGAACAGCTGGACCGATTTTAACGGAACATTCACTGGCAGATAGCTGATGTAATAAGGAGTAACTTGGGCGACTTTCATTTTAGAATTCCACGCGGACGAAGTCGCGAGTACATCTAGTGAATAAATAAAATCTAACTTAAGCTACTAGTTGTCCAAACCCTTGGCTTCTTATAGAATGTAAAAAACATAAGTGAGGTTAAGATCAATTATGCATATTTCAGTATACAACACGGCTTTAGAAAAACGTGCGCAAAAAACAATTTCGAATCTACGCATCAAGGAATTTAACGGCCGACTAATGGTACTTTAGTAATATCAAGTAATAAATTTATGTCAGTTCGTTTTTGTTAAATGTTGACTGCTGCCTGCAACAACATGGTGAAACACAGTAATTCACTTTTTGTTCGGACATGCAATAATAAAACAAAAATTTCTTTGCAAGCAATCCGTAAAACAAGTTGCAAATAACAAACTAAAAGATGTTTTGCTGAGCAAAATATTTTTACTTTCACCACCACATAAGAACATTAATTAACACAAGCACCATCTTGCAACGTTTAATCTTATCAGAACATTCTAGTAACACTTGTTCGATCGACCGGACAATGTGACGAAAATGCGAGATACGGAAGATATGATCAAGAATTCTTTGTCTTTATGTAATACGGTTATTAAACAGAGTTCAGAATTAGGATTCCGGTGCAACGCCGATGCACGATGTTTACGAGACAATGGAGCGGCCGCACCGACTGGCGATGAATGTGTAAAACGCCTCCGAGCGAGCGAAATGTTAAACGTCTGCTTAGAATTTATATTGAGACTATAGATAAAGGAGCTCCCGCGTCGCAACGCTTTTGTTTGCAGCTCTTTACACTTTTCGGTATGCGAAGTACATTGCCGGTTGTGTTTGTGTCTTTTCTGTATAAATCCGCGAAGTCATGATCAACATCATCTTCATTTCCATCATCATAGACCCTTTCACTTTGGTCTTCGCTCAGAATGATAAGGATTAAAGGTCTCGCACGCTGGCTAAGTGGAGGTCGGCAGTTATTCGGGCGATAAAATATTCTAAAGAAAATTCAATTGCAACAATTATTTTTCCTTATTTGCTCTTTACATCCCTTCTGGAGTCACAATGCCTCAACCACTGTGAGAAGTAAATGTAATTAGTAGCAATGCTTCTTCGGTTTTAATTTTATTTTATATTGTATTCAAAATCTTGTAACAACATTATTTTTATTATTGTTATTACGTATATCATCACGCCAGTTCCTACGTTTCTATCACTGGGTAGGCGGAGATTGTAGCGTGACAAATATCTCCGTGCTAGCAGCGCTGTCGTGCTTTGTCTACATGTAACACTCTTTTTTTCATACCTGCAGATATATTTTACAGACTGTTGACTCTCCCATCAACTAGTCTCTAACCTATTGGTAGAGATAGGTGAGTTTTGGTCTCAAGTTCATCAACATTCGCAGTGTACACCTGTTCTGTGTTACAACGTATCCATATAAACGTAACGTACGTTCTAGAACATTATACAACAATACGTTTTATTCTCCCAGCTCGTGCATTCTCGGTGCGCCCGCGTCGTGATGTCAGCGCTACATAACATTCTGAAACGTGGAACTGGTTTGCTGATTCTTGAACAAAAACTGTTTCTCCTTCATCCTTGTGACTTCTTAGATGTATTTACAAAACGTTAATTGTTATTATTAGATCATTTTACATGGATAAAAGGTGCCGTTATGTGGAATGCGAATGAAATTAATTGTCAGTAATTATTATTTTTGTAGGTAAGAGGTGAGATTGATGCCCCTGATGGTGGTCATGGTGGTGATGACAATTATTAGTAATAGGTTTGAAGATACTGATTATAATGATAATATTGACGAGGATCTTCCCTAACGAGCGCAATCGCGCCATCCTCGACTTGCCGCATCCAGTTGTTGCCTAAAACCTTTACCAGATCGTCCTATCATCTAGCTACAGTGCATCCTATACTCCTTTTGCTACTCCAGCACTCGTTGATGTCTACTCTGGTAATAAGCCAGTATCATGATACCTATTCATTGTTATTAAAACGCTATTAATACATCATTTAATATTCCTTCTTTACATCGCAACCTTCCGTATCGATACATTGACCTACAAAATTGCAACTTAGCAATACCCACAAATGATTCATAGGTGTCCGTGCATACGTCAATGGAAAGCGTAACTGAAACGTCGTAATCGGAGCTCGCGAAAGTTGTCAAAGCAAACTGTGTCCAATTTCTATCTCGTTATGATTCAATTTGCGAACATGACGACCACCGATTCTTGCGGTTTCAGGATGAATGAATCATTGATGTAACATAAAAATGATGTCGTTGGTCTTGTTGTGGTGATTGATACACATACGCGAGGTTCATATATGAGGCTGCTTGAACCAGAGTGGCTTCACTGCACTTTAGCGGCTTTTGACCCAAAACTGTTAACATGTCATGTCGTGTTAACAGTTTAAGGCCGCTCCGATATCGTAGATAATATTTCTAAATTACGAAAATACAAGTAGGCCAAAAGTCGCTAAAATGCAGTTAGGCCACTCTGATTCTCGGAGTCTCATATGGTACTATTGTCGCAAATATATATCTAAGACTATATTTTTTTAAGCTTTGATTGCTTCGTTGTTCCAGTGATACAAGGCTGACTGCTGATCTCTCGATTCTCAGATTCTCTCGGTCTTCAGTTTCGGTGCGATTCCCGGATCAGGAATTATTGGGTTCTCTAACTGGAGATTCCTTGTAACTCTGGGTGCGAATTTCTATTTGTTGCTTGGCAATAGGCTCACCCTCAATTCCATTTGCCATATAACATAACAAGTGAAACGTACTCTTCTGTCTACCCCTTTGGAGAAATATAAACGTGATGTTATTTGTACTTTTAGGCTTGAGACTAGAGCACGATGACAAGTCGCTAACACATTTTGAGGTCAATTAGCGCTTACTTGATTGTTATGACAGTAGTTCTCGACGAGGCATCGCACGCTTTATTGGACGAATGGTTATAGGCTCGATCAACGGCTGCGTTTCTATCAATAGCGAAAGGTTTATTGTTCAAATTAAATATCACATGTGTATCTCTAAAACTTCCTGTTCTAAATATGACTATAATTCTTCTGTTGCGATTATAGTATAACGTAACATCATATATGAGATCTCGGTAAAGCTAGGCAGAGGAGTGTAGTATACTCCCACGTTTCACCAGATACGTTCAGGTCCCACTGCGGAATAGTACGTGCGGAATAACCATATGACTCCTAGGTGCTGCTACAAATTCTAAGATAGAAATAGCTGATCGTACTTAGCCGGTCGTGCTTGCAAACCACTCGACTAACGAAGAGCTTTGTACCTATAATAATGTTTTTAAGAAATAATGAAACTTCTTACACTGTTCATCGCAATAGGTATTAGTGACGTCACGGAATAGATGAAGAAATATTCGACACACATTGTTTTCTGCCCACCCCGTAAGAGATTTCGTATGACGTAATAATAGTGACATTTATAACATACCGACATGTGAATTGGCTAAGTTTGGAAATTTTACTAAAAAGTATATAAAATATACATTGTAATAACACATAATATTGTACGGCTTCAGGCTGAACGACAATGTTTTCAAAGTAATATTAAAAATGTCAACACCTACTCAACGGAAATGTGATACAAAGTGACTTTACAACAATTATTCATTTATCCTCTGTTCTAAAAATGATTCTAACAAATGCAGCACAATAATATACACTCCATATGGGAACATAATTGTATATACTTGCATATAAATATATATTTGTTCGCGAATATAACGACTGACCGCATTAAACAAGGAACCGCTGTGTGCGCACAGCTGGTTATCTTTGTCACAAATTGGCGAAATTGTAAAATAAACCTTATGTGTCTAAACTTAGAGTTCAAAATACCGAAGCATGCGGAAATGCACACCAGATGCCAATTAAAACAGCAAATACTCGATCCCTTTAAGACTAACAAAATCAATATCGTGCTAGAATTTAAGTTGATAAGTCTCACAATAACCAAAGACGGATATGATTTAATGACTTAGATAAAGTACCTACGTAATGATTTTCACACGTTAAGAAGACAATGTCCACATGTTCTAGTGTGGTCACAATTGTAATCTTGCACAATCGCGCCACAACATGCAGAACGGGGTTGTACATATATAGGATCGACTGGAGTGGACAATGAAATATTTTCGGAGAATCATGGTTTGGGTTTATATGTATAAGAGGAATGAAAAGAGGCAGTTTCCATTGCAAAGCCGGTAACGCAACGGCGACTTGCAATATGCAAACGTCTGAAAAAATAAAAACTATCGGGAGAGCCCGTGTCATTCGTCATATCATTAAGATGAAAT
>DWTO01000124.1:0-26762 GCA_018244755.1 Jemadia pseudognetus
TGGTGAAACGTGGGAGTGGTTCTGCATTCCTCTGCCTACCTCTTCGGGGATTACAGGCGTGAAGTTACTTTTTTTATCATTAATCTACAGAACTTAATGTGTTAATTGTTTACAACGTACAAAAAAACTTTTAGCTTAATTGCAAATTCATTTATTCTTAACGTAATTCAGCTGGTAACTATTTATGCGTCGGTATACAATTTGTATGACGCATATTTATGAACTGTATTGCATAAGGTCAAAGAGAACGGGAGGCGACCCACTTGTGAACACCTACGATTGTTTTAAATATCTATTACTAATAATCGTATGGGGTATTAGAGGAATATCTGATAAATAGTATTAAATCTTCAAATTGTCTTTACGTTATATCTTCAAATTTCGTTTGAAAAGTAGTTAAGTATTAGGTAGGTAGAATTAGGTATAACCTAAAAAGTAAAACCATTGTTTTCTTCATTTTGCTAAACAAAGTACATTCTAAATATTGCACGCAGAAACAAAAGTCTTATAGAAACTGATTTACGATTTATGCTGTATATATTTAGGACCGCTGAGTCCTGTTGATCCGAACGGAACTCCAATCAGACCAGTGCTCGGTTCCCACAGCGAATCAAAAGACTCTCCAAACAAAGTATTTTAATCCAATAAGCATCACTCATCGTTACTTTATACGGGAGATTTAGTTAAGAGACGGCTCGCCTATAGATAGTCGTATGCGGCCAATTTAATCCAATTTACTAACGGACGGCCAATTTAGATAGATTGGTTCGGACAGGGCGATGCCGGGATGTATCGCGGGATTAGGTGTTAACGTTAGCTCACAGCCAGGAAGCAAACAACAATGATGCACATACAATGCTACTTGTAGAGGAACGCCATAAACTCGTCTGGTTATATCCACACAATGGAACGACGGCAATTTACAAATGACAGATGGTTTCTGCTGAATATACGTAGTGTAGGGCACGCTTCAGCTAGATAGAGTGTCGAAATACACAAACCTTGAGGTGGAAACTGAGCTCACTGATGTGCTATGTCGAGCAGTTGAAGGTAACGGCCTGATGATAATAACGGTGATGATGATGAATGATTCCATGTGCATTTTAAAAACGATTAAGAAACGAGACCACTATCTAGTTTTAACGATCGCAGCTGCCTACACCCTGATTTATAATCGCTTCATAACTTAGCTTAGTATTTTGTTCCTTTGTGTCGCATTTGCAATTCGCTAAGTTGAAACGAGATGGAACAATAGATAAACGCCGGCATGGATATGAATAAAACGATTAGACCGCAGTTCCCGGAGCGAACATGGAACGGAAAATCCGAATAATTTAGTTAGAATTCTGCCCGATTGGCATATTTGAAATTGCAGACTTATGAATATATCAATGTATTAAATTTGTCATAGATTAGGTTCTTGTATATTATCTGTTATTTAGGATTGATAACATTAAGGATAACATGTAAATTTTAACAATTTCCTCAATCTCTTATCGAAATGGCTATTCATCTCTATATTGAAGATATTATTGATTTATTCAAATTTTAATTTATTTCTGGATATTCCTATTAAGCAACGAAATGCAATAACCTTTAAGCAAAAGCTACGTCGCCGTAACCGAAAACGACCTGGAAGTCTTGTCAAATTTGATAAAATTTTTAAATATCGAATATAGGAAGAATTTTGCACATAATTCCTAAGTATTTAGATCTCGTCAATGTCAGGCGGGTGTGAGTGATGTTTGCATCTTATGTGATGTAATTGAATCTAACTGCGTGGTAATTGACCATGACAGTGTTTTCTGTTCTGTTAACGTTTACAAAACTAGTTATGACTTGTAATTTCACGTGAGCAAAAACTTGAACATTTTCTTTATGTTATTTCATCCTGTGTTTTGCTTGCTTGCAGTTTACGATTACATACATACGTACGTACACCTTGTAAACATAATATACAATAATATTTGCATATCGTGCGATAAGAAAAGTTAAGGCACTGTAAAATAATTCACTTCTAGACGTTGCCGCTGTCCTGGGGTTCGTGCAGATAAGGGTAGAATACTAAGTTCGGTTAGTGAGTCACTCGGAGCTTAAGAAAAATATTGCTCGTAATTAAGTTACACAAGCGATTGTTGCCTGTGATAGACACGTGCAACTGGTTTCTGTTATAATATTTCGATTAAAGAATACTTGGATCACTAAATTCCTCGGCCTATATGGAGAAATAAATCTGTAATGTTATGTAATAGAAACTTTGTGATTGTTGTAAGTGAAATTATACCACTGCTTTTGCATTAAAGCTTTAATAAATAAGAAAGCCTGTACATTTTGTATTTTCCATTCGTGACTACAAGTCCTTTTTATAAACTACGACCACCATTTTAACATATTAATCAGGTTGCTTTCGATGGATATTAACGTCTAAACGTTTAGAAAATATGACTTACCTATTAATCAACCATTAAACGGTGGCTATTATAAACAATAGATAAATTAACAATTCAATAATAATATTAGTCATAACGATTCAATTTATAATAAAAATAATTATACCGACTTATAACACACACCAAACAGCGTTCAACAGAATTTAAAAGGTAAACACATTTTGATTAAAGCGTGAATTATCATGTTAAATTAATTTTGTTATACGATTTAATATGTACCTATATTAATACATCCTAGCCGATTTTAGACATGACGATTGAACTTAGTAATTATTAACTACGGTGTGTAACTCTCATATATTATTAATTGGACCTTAAACTTATAATATTATTAAAATATAGCGCTATCGTTTATATGAAACTTTTCGCTATATAAATATTTTTGTAGTCTTGGCTTTTTAAACATATTAAATCAGCACAGTCCACACATAATATAAATGTTTAATATATGTATATGTGTTTCAATGAAATTGGCGAGTTAAGTTTTCGTAAATCATATTTTTACAGTGCGGTTAGCTTTGGGTGTTGAGACAACCAACAAATTAATAAAGGCTACAGATCCGTTTCCCATTCCCTAAAACGTATGGTGAAAACTTACACTCTACCTACCTACCCCTACGGCGAATCCGCGCGTGACTCTACATTAATGTAACTATTCTATTAAATAAATAACTATTTTCTGTTACATATTAAGTACTCGACACAAATAAACAGTACGAGTAAGTAAGTCTGTAAAAGCCTACTTTGCATACTGCACGATAAGCGAAGTCAATGCACCGTTACGAGTGTCACCCCTACGATTGCCACACTGACCTAGGGTGGGCTGAAGATAAGGGTGATTTACCCCACTCACTTCGTTTTGCGGCGGGGCTTAGTAACACGGGGGATTTTAATATCGCTGTAAAGTAGTATACTTGTTATGTAATTGAAATCTAAGGGTGCTTAGTTTAACTCGATGTTTTATAGTACTCGTTTATTGCTATTTTATATATAGTAGTTTTATATGTAGTACCGTCGGGACGAGAAAAGGATTGCAACAATTATTTACTTTTATTTCAGTACAAATTTATTTTTAGCTCACAATTAATTTTAATGATACCCTTCAGCTTTGAGATGGGGAGAAAATATTTTTACAAAGTTGGAATTTTATTTATCAGAGTAGAGCACATTGAGTTGATGATACTGAAAAAACATTGATAGTAGTAAAATATTGATAGTAGTTATAATGAAAATAATTCTTATAGGTACACATTTACATTTTCACGGATAGCTCAATGGTTGAAGGAAAGTTTCTGGTCATCATTTATCCTTGCACTGAACCTTAGTAGCGCTCACTCGCTCAAGAAACGAATGTGCAGGCACAACGCAGTCTGATCTACAGTTGAGCGCATGTTGGATCGACGCCAGCATGTTTCACGGCAAGCGCGAGATTCGCAAAACAAACTAAAATAAATATTTACGTGTTTTAAATAAAGCTTCATAAGCAAATATTTTTAGTAGGTACCCATTTTACTGGCGGCAGATATATATCATCATGATCATCTTTATTATTACTATCATTATCATCGTCATTATTATCATCACCATCAAGTATCGTCATCATATCATTATTACCGTCAACCTGTCTCGGTCTACTGCTAGACATAGCCCTTCCGTGTGACTATCCAGAGAGTGGCTATCGAGCCCTGTTCTCATGAGCTTCAGTACAAATAAACAGGTATCTGTGCTTTCCTACACTAACTAGAATAATGGCAAAACTAACCTTACGAACCTTAACCTCCGATATTTATTTATTCCTCTTCCTTCACTGCCGCCTTGTCTTTTTTGTCAGGATTGAGATGGATTCGTCAATGCTGGGAGTTTTCCGGTAGGGACTATAGTAGATCTACAGTTTCTTTTCGATAGCACTTAAGTGACATTTGGGATTCCATAGATATTTTAAAAATGTTACTTAACGTAAAATTTGTCGTTTAATACCTCTAAAATCATGAATATAGCTTAACAGATTAATACCACGTTTATAATTAAAAATCGTCTTCCATCAAGCTCTTTCAGGACTTTCATAGAAACGTGACTTTACAAAGAGCAGCCTTTATCAGTAAGCACGCTTCAAATGTTTATCAAATTAAATTGTTAAACTCTAAAAGCATTATCTTGGTTTTTGCGGCAGGAAGAAAGATCTAAATAAAAGCTTTAGTTATAAAACAGGGTGGTTACGAAATTTGTTCGCAGTTGTTCCACTTTTAATTAAATTTGTACTGAGCTTCTTAAATTTGTTCTGACGTCATTCGCATTTAAACATTCTATTCTGAAAGTTAGGAAACATTCGACTTACTCCAATTATAAGGGATATCAATGATTGCCTCACTGTTAAATTAAATTCATTAACTTTAACCAATTTCCTTCACATTATGCGCACGCTTTTCTTGGCTCTGAAGTCAACGTTCAGTAAGTCAACGTTAAATATACATGTAGATACTTTTCGGTTCTCCCTGCTTACTCTGTAAAAGACTGGATCTAACGATACAACAAATGATACTAATAAATATCATGATGTACGATAAGGTAAATATACTTTGTAACGTGTTCACTAATATGTAAATGTAATTGTGATCACTAATATTCAAAATTGCTTGCAAATTCTCAAGTTATTAACAGCAAGACATACGCAACGATAGCATGTGGTGTTCACTTCTATTCTTTATCGTTAAGCATATAGCTCAGGCTCTAGAAGATTGATTATATTTCTACAAGTTTAACTAACGTTTGATTTTCCGACATGTCCCGACTAGTGTCGACCTTATACAAGATCCTTCTTTGTAAACTCCCGTTGATTGCACCAAGGTCGCAGCGGAGATTGGCCATAGAAGATTCCTCACACACTGCCAATGTGATTTTTCACTTGTAATTTACCGTTTGGAAGCAAAATGGAAGTATATCTGAACGCAATTTACACTTGAATACACTTTTACAAGTGCTTTTTGAACAGTCTTTTTTGTCTAACACCAGCAAAATTGCTCTCATAAGGCTTTTCTGTTGCATACGCTCACATGGTGTTAATGACGCCAATTTACGCCTTCCTTCGCTAACAGGCATTGTGTTACGTCTAATTAGAACTTCGCAGTTCGCCAGTAATTGGGTCTTGTAGCACCGCTCCGTCATATTTACACACTGCCATGTACTTGCGTAATTGTACTCAAGACATTGTTTGAGATAGGTGTCTTGTAATGTAGAGAGTGTTTGTCGTTGCTCTGGAGGGAAAACACTATATACGTTTGGGAAATTACATTCGTTAAGATAGATTATTAATTTAAGTGTAGTAAAAAAAGTTTACCTGTAAGATATTATTTGTCTTGTTCGAATTCGAAATTCAAATACATTGAGAGGTTATGTTTGTAATTTTTGTGTGTCAAATTATATTTAAAACAGTTCAACTGTAATTTGTATCATTCGAATTATAAATTCAAATTGAATGGTAGAGTATGTATATTGTTTTAACCCACGTATCTTAAAATGAAAATAGATAGCTCTTCCTGAAGACACTACTCGTTTAGTTCGAATTCGAAATTCAAATTTGTAAATATTATTGTTGATTTTAACGTGCGATAATATGAACTTAAAAAACGTACAAACCACATTGATATAAATTATTTTTTATTGGGTTGGATAGGGTCCATTATACAAAATTACGTTTGAAGTAGTAAAATTATTAGCAAGGTTGTAGTAATTGGTAATGACTTAAACTATCATGCCACCCACTTACATAATCTACATGCCATCAAATGTGCATCCCACCTTGCATGTGCCAACCGACAATGCATGTTGATAACGCGATGCGCTGCGAATAGAGATCCGCCGCTCGATAATTTGCGCCAGTTTCCACCCATTAGTTACACAAGAATTCCTTCCACGTACGGAGGCCGACAGGAATAGTCTATCAGACAATTCCCAGGTGTGGTCAGTACAAGCGCGAGTACTGACCGGTGCTGTCCATGTATGTGGGTCACGGTCCGCGGTTCTTGCGCGCCCGCACGTCCGCACATGTCCTCCGCCTTGGAAGCTTATGTTATTAATTCTTTACCCCACGGGACGATCGACCGGACTATCGTGTCGAGTCTGTCATCTATTCTTCATTAAGAATTCCTCGGAACGGGGCCGGTGGTGTTACGATAATATTTTCTAGAAAATATCTCAGTGTGAAGCTATAATGGTGACAATTGGCCAAACAACCGCCAAGCTGTTTGAGAGATGCTCATATTTAAGAGTAAGTTTTCTTTTTCATTTGTTTTATCTACCAAAAACAACAAAGTAATTTGATATATTTTCCGTTGAATTCAGAGGATGGGTTTTAACTTACTGAATTCTTGATCTTATTACTTTAATTTCGTTTTGATTATAGTGCTGAATATTTTTGTATATATTTCTTATCATATTATATGTATTAACCATTATTTTGTTAACTGGTATATAAACCTAGTGACCTAGTGAGAAACATTGCAAGGTTCAGGATTTTTCATGGCGAACGTGACACTCAACGCCACGCCCTTCGCGCCGTAAAGGTTTGTGTAGACAATTTAGGATTAAATATGCATACATCTTGTTACCCCATCCAAATGTTTACTAAGCCCACTAAACAACACCACTTTATGAGGGAAATATCGCATGATATTAGATACTTATAAAATCCCTAACTCCGTCCATACATTTCTGAGGCATCATAAATCAATTTAATGGAAATGCCAGAAATGCATTCTTCAGAGATAACACAAAGACAGCTGAGACAAAGTGTGCCATCATCGCAATGGTACATTTCTACGCTCGCATTGTTAAAGCCACTAGAAACTGATAGTAAGGGTAGGTGAACAACGCATGCGCGGCTCCCAAGGACACGCACCGCGCCTCAGTCTGGCGGGAGGCAGCGCCGCGGCCGCCTGTCCACTGGACGCTCCCATGTCCTATGATGCGACCTGCCGCAGTGCTCGCGTAAGTCCGCCCCGAGCACCGTATGCCAGACCCAGCCCCATCCTCGGCTCCGGCCCGCAGAGCGACCTTAAGCACCGAAGCCCCGCGGTCGCTCCGATTCAGTCTCGTAATTGGATTTTCTCGTTCAATAGGCAACGTTATGCTGATTTGATCCGCGAGCGCTTTCCGCTTCGATATTGCAACTTGCTTCCTCAACTTCCTTTCGGAGCCTCAAAGCTTTGTGTGTAGCTGCTTATTTCATTTCAAAAAAAAAATTGTTACGGAATCGTACTAGGACCGATATGGAGACTTACGTAACTTTGCATTGCGAAGTCACTGGTGCATTAAAATCCGATAATACTACCGGTACACGATTGTAGGTTAATCGACGGAGACACAGTGTGTGAAGTTCGTTGTGAATATGACATGTTGGGAAAGTGTAGGCCTCCTGGGTCCCTGTGCGCTACTCACTTCGTCCGACGTCCGGGTGAGTTTTATAGCAAATACTTTCAAGGTCGCACTAGGATCGCTTGTTGTAACAGGTTTCCCGGAAACGTCATGCGAATTTTGTACCTAAATTATTGACCTTTGGAAAGATAACCGACCCAAATGTAATGTATCAAATCACTTCACATCTACAAAATCGTTTCTAATGTTATTAAATGTTACTGATTTGCTGTACAATACTACCAAATCCCAATAGGTGGACGGAAGTAGGGTGTTCGAATAATAACATAATAATATTATGTTGACATTAACTAATTACGTAAACAGATTCATTGAGACAAAAGACTTTTTATTAAACATTATGGTTATGTCGAACTTATCATTTAGTACTATAGAGATCATCTTTGTTTTTGTAATGGTAAATCAAACATCATTTGTTTAATGATTATCTTAGGAAGTATTATGATTCTTCAGTCGGTTTCGAGAGCTCGCAACAATAACCGCTACACAAGTATGGTATCTATAGTGTTTTTAACGACGGAAGAAGTATTACAGCGGAACGGATTTTGGAAACGTTTGGACACAGTTTGGATCACACAAGAAATGGAACCCTTCGAAGAAGTGGATCCCGAACATTTATATACGAGGCCACTTTCAAGAGACGTTTACTACTCCAAGTTTCCAGATATACCTAGAAGTGAATCAGAAGACGAGAATTCTTTGACTGTCAACGGATTCAAGTCTAAACACAAAGAATGGAAATCGAAGATAGGTATTCGAAAATTTGTGTTACGCAAGCGACATTCAAGCCAATCAAACTGCAGTGTTAAATCTTGCAACAGTTCGTCTCTGAATGACGTCACAAACAAATTATCGTCCTTTGTACAAAAATCGGGCGAGAAACAGGTATCAAGTTCAGAGGGCAACGACGAAAGAGTGCGAGCCTTTTTAAATCGTCTTGTGGAAAACATTCCTCCACCACCGATACAAGACTTACCAGATACAAACGGCTCCATTATAAAACCTCAATATAAAGATCTAAGTGATATTGATTTGCCGGATTACGCTGATTTTGAAAAGGGTAATGTACTATTGCGAAATGACGACCAAAGTCTAATTCCAGCGACATCGACTTTGAGAAGATCGAAGAGAAAAGTCAGTTTCAGTTTAAATTCTCTGAAAACGGATTTTGATACAGAATCTTGGTATGAAACTATTTATGGAGTATCTGATTTTATGACCGCCAGTAAAGTCGACATCATTAATTCTAATAATAACTTGCAAAAAGTGACAAGTGATGCTGAGAGTTACATATCTTGGTCAGAATTTGTTAATGTCTGTGGAATTAGTGAGAGTATTTTAAATAGCCGGGAGTCACTAGAAAAGGTCGTAAGTCAATCGAATGGTGCACAAACGAATATAGCAGATCTATCCATTCAAGATGAAGAAACTCAATATGCTAAATTCGCCGTGAACAAGATGCACGGAACTCTCAATATAAAAAAAGGAATTACCGATTCGTCGTCCATGAATGATTTTAATTGTGAATACTACAACGTCCAGTCGAAAGCTGGAGCTTTAGAGTCGGATCCCACTTTTTATGAAACAATTTATCGTTTAGCTCCTCAGGATGATGACGATAAATTGGTAAATGCAGTTCAGATATAACGAATGTAATGTATTTATTTTTAATTGGCAATAAAACTTATGTATTGATTTAAAACAGTATATTATTTACACCCTCTAAGATCTTCATATAATTCATATTTTATAAAGCTTTACGTCAGTTTTCATAGTAAGTAGTTTATAGTATTTTGCTTTCATGTGCATGAAATGGAGGTTAATTTATGTTTACACTGCATTATTGTTTGTTGCAGCCTCCAGAGAACGAACTGCAGAAGAATTCAGATCGTGTGCTTTCTGAGCACGAGTTGCGTGTTCAGAGATCGCTGCAGAAACTCAATGTACCAGAATGGTGAGTATTGACATCTGAAAAGCTATTATAATAATTTGATGTCTAAAGGTTATAAAATTCGGATTACAAATAGAAATAATATTTAAAACATCCTTCACTGACCTATTCGTTGAAATTAGCTCATTAGCTCATTACTATTATTACCTCAATATAGTTTTTAAAGTAACATAAAATATTATAGCGTCATGAACTTTCCACGACTGGATCAATCCCAGTAACTCAAGCTGAAACCAGTTTTTAGTGTTGTACATTAAGAATTGTAATTAAATATGGTTGCTTTTATTCAGTAATAGGAAGTATTACGAATTCAGGTAAATAATGTCTATTGTCAAATTAAAATACTTGTTTGTCAGCCTGCATGTTACCATGGTGACCAGTAACTATGTAATGCGTCTATGAAATTATAATAATTAACTTTTGTGAAAGCTATATTTTTCTTCGCCAATGCTCGCTACTTCGCGTGCCAACATGGGCTTAATACGAAGCAAAGTCAACGCACTCAGTAATTTCGTGGCGAAGTTCAATTTGATTATGCAAATAATGTTATTTTAGTTTGTAAGTAGGTTAGCGAATAAATACACTAATGAGATTCAAATGAAAAATTAATAATAAACATTCGATTATTTTTTTATGACACGAATGAGGTTTGTTTTATTTACGGCGGCTGGCCCGTTGGTCTAGTAGTTACGACCCTGACCGCTCGGCTCTATTTGTTCGAATCCGGCCAAGACAAATATTTGTGTGCAGAGTATGAGTGTTTGGTCCGTGTCTGTATATAAAATTATCTATATAAATATCAACTAAAAAATTTACGTATGTACGTTTATCAGCCGTCTAAAAATATAATTATCAAAATAAATGTAACATCACGCCTGTTATCTGCGAAGAGGTAGCCAGAAGAATATAGTACACTCCCATGTTTCACCAGTTACGTTTACGTCCCACTATGGAATAGGTGGTGAGCCTTTCGCCATACACCGGGCAAATATCTAGACTCCGAGCCACTACTAGAAAATCTAAATTTAAATAAAATGGTAGTGCCCGACCGATACCGAATTATCGATATGTATATATTTTTCCAATGTAACAAATATGATGTCCGTATGATATTAAATGGATATACAAATTAAACGGCGGTGCTTAACATTTTTATCACTCGAACGTAATCCGATTCCTCGTCATTTGTCGTGTGTTGAAACATATTGGGCTATTAGGCTTTACACCAACATATACCGATATCGATTAGATTACAGTGTAATGTCACATTGTATTTATTGCAGGCTCGTCAATTTTAATGTTCATTCTCACGGCAGTCACCGCGACGGGCAGTCACTCTTTATTGTCATTAACAGCGACCTAATTGAATAAATGACCTGGCTAGACTCTTGCCGCCAACTTTTAATTAGTACCTACAGGCTAGTTACTGGGCCCAATTAATAGTTTTGTACAACGATATTTTTAGTCATTCAGTTCTCTAACATACATAATATTTCTTCGCGAAATGGATGCGATACTAAAATTGGTGAAGTAATTGTGTACGTGTAAATTATAGGGCGCGATTAGAAATAAAATAACGAATTTATATTTTTTTTAATTCATTCGGGCACCGGGCACAAAATCGAGCCACTTTTAAAACTTTTAACTACAATTTTTCATTTAAACAAATCGAATACATAGTACCAGACCTGGGATTTGAACCCAGGGCCTCTTCTGCGTGAGAAATCGATCAGTTGTAACCTTCACGTTCACCAATCCTAATTTCAAAAATAATAACGTGCTGATTATCAAACAATTTCAGGTACAAAAACGCACCAGCGGCCCGCGAGGGCTTCCTCCTGCGCAAGCGGCTGTCTGACGCGTCCGCGTCGGCGGCCCGCTGGAGCGGACTCAACTCGAAGACCACTTCGCTGGGCAGCCTCGGGGCCAACGCGCAGCCGCCGCCGCCTCAGCTGTCCCCGCACACCACCAGCTTCGGCAGGTGGTCCACTAGCCGGCTTAACTCTAATCAAGTAATTTATTTACATTGTTTCCGACCCTTATATAGTCATGTTGTACATATGTGTAAATGTTCATCTAATATATAAAATTATAAAATAGATTCGTCTTATTACATTTTTGGTCTTTATAAGTTTTGCAGTCCCGATATTGAAATACATTAATTTGGAAGAACTGAAAAAACAGAATAATCCTATTTGTATAGTAGTATGTTATAATATACATGTTTGCTCACTACCAGACGTCACCTTGCTCATCAACGCGCAGCAGCATCCGCGGCACCAGCCCGCTGTGCTCGCCGTCTACTCGCTCCTCCTTCAGCGCCCGGCAGCCCTACCTGGGCTGGAGGAGCCAGGAACGTCTGAATAGCACGCCCAGGACGCCTCACGAGAGGTAACCTGTTATCCATTAAGCCTTTTATCTTTACCATTAATATTTTATCTGTAGCTAAATATATGAATGCTTTATATATTTTATCTGTGGCTGAATATTTGTTGGCTTTATGTATTTTATCTGTGGCTACACACAGTTCGTTAACAGTAAAAGTTACTTGATGCATTAAATAACCTCCTTGGTCCATATAATCAAATATAATAAAAATAAGAACATAAAATAAAAAATATAACATTCTAATTCTCGCCATTTTACTTTACAGATTAGCTTCATCTCTTCTTCAGCAGTCTGCATGTTCGAAAGCATCAGAGGAGATTCAGACGTCTATTAAGGAAGTGACGTCAGCGATCGTACACTACGTGTCCGGCCTCGAGCCCGCGAACGGAGACGTGGACAGACAGCCGTCGCCGAGATCCAGTCAGAAATTGTATTGGCTCGAAAGCTCATTTGTCGGTAGGTACCAATAATGTAAATTATAATATTTTTACTTTCCATAATATCTGTATCGTGTGTTATATTTAATCAAGCGATGCTTTAAGCTTTTCTGTGACAATTAAAGCCTAAAATATATATCGCCACGTGTTTTGTAAATGCTAACTCACTTTTCTTCGTTTTTCAATGTTCTCGAAGCTTTTTGTCATACCTGTTATGTTTTAATTTGTCCTCGCTTATGCACAATGTTTTTTATTCGTTTGGACTTTTATTCGTGGCAATTGGAAAAAGTAATAATTAATTGGAGCCCGATATATTCGCCATTACAAAATCTACAGTTCAGCTTCAGAAAGGTGCTTGGGTAATTTATAAGCTGTTTACAAAACAGTGTTTCCCTCGTTTACGTACATAATTCCGCTATTTCAACGGGGATGTAGGGAACAAGTGTTTAATTGGAAAACCGTGGTGTCCGCAGGAACGAAACCTTTAGAATCGCCACAAACGCCTCTGGTAGTGTCCGAAGCACTGCCCCCTCCTCACCCGCGGCCGCCGTCCTCCCTCCGCCTCGACCACCGCGCGGCGCCCGGTGAGCGAGCGTGACCACGCCACGATGTACACTGCAGGTTTAGATAGATTCTCCAAAACGACATTCCGAATTTAAATCGACGTAGTCAGTAAACAGAGTAAAAACTTAGACGTTGTTTAAACTGCTTGTGTTCTATTTGAATACTGAAATGGAACACGGTGTCGTTCTAGAATTTGTGGTACCTGATTATTTTCATTTCTGTGAGCGAAACAAGCGATGCATTTAGCCTCCGTATCCAAACCCGCAGTGTCTTACTTGTTAATTTTATGTTAAGTTAATAATCCGTGCGTTAATTTTTGTGCTGTTTTTGTATTTAGTTATCCTTGAAATGAAATCGCGACGTTTCAGGACTGAAAGATTTCATTTTGTGAAATGTGTAATAGAGCTTTATAGACTGTGTTTAAGACTCAGGACCATTTTATGTATGTATGTATGTTATTATTTTTGTGACATTTATTGCACTATTTTTCACACAAATCTCTATTCGTTTTTTGTAAGTGTTTTAATTTTTGCATTATCTATTTATAAGCACTGGCTTGTAGTGGCTTAAGGATTTAGTTTATGTCGCTTAATATTCTGTTCACTTTTTATCGGATTTCGACGGTTAGGTCCGCTGCGCTTATGACATGATAAGAAAAAAATCCCCTCTTTTCGACGCGTCACTCCTAGTTATTCCGATGTATTATTGCTGTCCCTCTTAAACATAGAAAGTATGAAAGACACGAGTAGCTATTGAACCCGGTCTGATATATTGAAAGGTGTTTATTCAGTGTACCGGTACAGTGTTAATTGAAAATATTTTGTTACCAACCAAAAATGTACACATTATACACAACAAGATTTTAAGAGGACTTTATAAACTATTAACTTATGTTTAATATCATAACAAATCTTTATGGATGCATTTCGATTTAGATTTTATTAATAATAAAATTAGTAATTTATACATAACAATATGACGTATCTACTGCACTTTATAATGAAACATATCAATATCTTATATTTTCAGTAACGTTCTACACATTATTACACGTTCTTCAAACAAAGTATAGTCAATAGTTAAGATTTTAATAAAATTATTGCCATAATTTTTAATCAGATTTGATACTAAAACCAGTTATTTATCAAATAATAATTTCATTCGCTGTACAGAATAAGTTATTATGTTTCGTGTGTTTAACTGTAATCGAGAATTCATAGTAATTAGAATTATAGCTAGATATAAATGTTATAGTGTAAATAATACGATCGCTATATTTTATTTTAGGTGCTAATTTTCTGTTACCTACTTATTTTATCTTATGTTAAATGAAATGCCTGATTCACCTGTTGTTAGGCTTTAAAAAGGTCACAAACTTTACAATAATAATGTCGGAATATACCTATTATATAATATTAAATATTAAATATATACAGGGCAACAGTTATCAGAACCATATATATACGCGTTGGTGAGAAGTGACATAAGACTGTAGTCTAAAGTACAAGTTCTTCTACTTAAATCACCTCGTAATTTATGTCGGGACTTTAATAAGCCCCTTAGTAAATTATACAGGTTCTGATTAGGTTAGAAAATTCAAAAGCACCGACGAATGAATCCGATTTGCGCCACGAATTCGTCTATTGGACGACTAAGTACGCCTATTCAGTGTCTTGATGTACTTCTGTATAGCATATCCACTGTCTAGGCGGTACAAGTTGCGAGTTAAAGACGCGAAAATAAAACATAATAATTTGTCTATTACAAAAAAAAGTTTCAAGCTGACCATAAACAAAAAAGAAAAAAAACTGGCGCCATTTTCACTGCAATCAAGTCTTATCTGTACTCTTCGCTGTAGCTCTCTAAATATCAAATGTTCTTAGTATATACACGAAATAGTACCTAAAACAAAATGTAATTTATATACGTAGAGATAGAAAGTATATGCGTTAGAGAATCTCCGTACCTTTTGTGTAATTAGATTTGATGGATGTCCGTTTTGAAAAAACATTAACATTGTCTTCGTTATTATTGTTTCGATCATTGTACTATAGTTACTTTTGATGATTATTAAATATATTCAGTTTTATTTTATATTTTTCGTTTTATTTTTATTTTTGTGCCGTGTTTAGTTATTATGTATTTGTGCCTTGTTCATGACTGTTTTGGCTAGTTCACATTATATTAATAACTCCAGCGGGCTCCTCTATTGAATATTAATGGTAAGTAACATTTTGTAAAACTTATTTGTTCATACGTAGCACTCGTAAAATTAGTGTTTAATTTTGTTTTAATAAAACTTATCCTGTCATATATAGCCACAACTTGCCTGTTGTGAATAATTTACTTAATTGATGACCATTTTAAGTTGCTGTGACCGAAAAAATATGTTCCAGGAATGTTGCCATAAATAATAATGAAAATAAATCTTGCGTTTTCTGTCTTCATTATAAGTTTCCAATTATACACCATAAATACTTACCACCCTTTTTGCCTTCCTATTGAATTGCCATAATTAACATAATTTATTAAGAATTATTTCTAAATATAAATGCAATTACTGGAAATGACAGTCATTGTATAAAGATGAGATTCTGTTTTAATATGTAAACAAAAAAATATAAAAATAAAAAAGACTAGAAAAATTATTAAGGCCATTACGCTAAAATCACAAATAAAAAATATTTCGCTCACCTATTTGCAGACTGGCAAGATTCCCAGCGATCATTGAACCTGGGCATCACTAGACCGTCTCCGGGTTCTACAACCCTGGAGGATGTACTGGACTCCCTCCTGGGCTTGCCCTCTCAGCCAGCGAGAATACCCACTCCTCAGCCAAGTCCTAGGAAATCTTCGAGCCCTTACTATTTCATGGGTGGCAAGGTATACATACACAAACGTAACATGAAATGTTCACGCTTATTTACATATTTTTATTTGACGAAAAAACATCCAAGCATAACTAGAGTAATATTTCGCATTTCAATATGCGTAGTATCTTATCTGAAGAATAATAAAAAAAATAAAAAGGGCAAATTACATAGTAGTTGTCAGACTACATCAAAGAAATTTTTGTGGGCTTAAATGCGTAATCTATCCATTTTATCGAATTTCAACATATGTTCTTCAGACATGTAATATTGTTCGGTGCAGAGTATTTAGAAAAAACTATATTGTAATAAAAGTTGAAGAACACGTTATACATTATATTAAATATTTTTCAAAATTTTGATCTCTATGGCGGGGCAAAAAGGATTGAAACGTTGTATGACAATACATCTTTTATAGATAGTTTTTAAACTGCCTACTAGATGGCGCTGCATCAGGCTGTCAATAATGCAACTATAATAAATGAATCCTTAGATGTTAGCCATAGATTTTTGCATTCAGCGAACATTGTGTGGGATAAATCTTTTCAAGAGATATAAATACGTAGTATATACCTATGAAGATATCAGAGATAGAGATGAGAAGAGATGGCGACTAAACCCCGTCCACGAGACTCGTGACCCTCCCAAAGATATCATTGAAACATTATGTACAGCTCACTCATCACGCGCGTCCCAATCAATCGTAATGCCTGTATACATGCACTGAATGGATCTGCGCCAAGGTGTGTCTCTTGCAGAAGGTGTTCACGGGTAGCAAAGTCCTTTATCAACTTCGCGGGTTTCAGTTGCAGGTTCCAGCCTATTACTAAATTTCATTCTCAACTCCGTCGTTCTCATTTTATTCAAGCAGAGCCCGCCACAAAACTTGGTCAAGCTGTATAGGCAGCTATAGTCTACAGATTTCTAACAATTATAAGTAATTACAATTACTAATTTTATTAGAGAATTTATGCTTGCTCAGCATATTTAGGTACATATAAGGAAAATTATAGACAATGGATATGTTAATTTTGACGCCTTATTTTATGACAGCATCTTTTCATGATACAAAGTCGATTTTTTGTGTTCACACCGAACGGAAGCTCGACAACTATTAGTCTAATAATTTGGATGAGAAATTAATTTATGTGCGTGTACAGATATCTCTTATTACGTAAACGTACAGACCAGTTTATAAAATTCATGATCACACCCAGTCCGGCTGCGTATTCAACATCCCGAGAACCGAAGCCAAACACCTAATCATTACTCATTTAACAACAACTTAGATATTTCGTAGTTACCCCTAAAGCACTCCTATATCGCTGGCAAACGAATCTACCCACCCTAGAGCCCGCGATACGAGCAGCTAGCCAGCAGCGGGCACAGCAGCGTGTCGCCCGCGTCCCGCTACCTGGGCACGCCCAGCGATGGGCCTAGCGACGGGCCCAGCTCCGCCACGGAGCCCAGTCCGGAACCCGATCGAGCAGGTAGGACCGATACGTAAGTCAGAGCCGTTCCAATTTTTTTTACTTACCTAATAACCCTAAAACCCTAAACATGTCGTTGAATCGATTCACACAAAACTTTCACATCACATCGGGCATCTGACAATCATTACATTTATCAGGTAGACAAAATTGTTAAAAATAACCGATTTTGTATGGATCTATTTAACAGATAATGTACTTGTTTTAGCAGTCGATATCTCTTACTGAACGATGTTTGTTTTATAATAACATATCATTATACACGCATAACTATGTATTTGACATGTAACTACGATTTTTTTAACATTGGTTTAGTGACCTGTGTTTGCTTATAAAATATGTATTTCCAAAAAGTACATACATATACATATATTACAATAATAGTCGCAGTTGATACTAGTTATCTAATTTATAATGTTAATATCCCTTTATGCCAAAGCGTAGACCGGAGGCAACATTGATTACCATTAAAACTATCTTCTACAATCGCAACTATTAGGTATTCGTATTTTATATACACACATATATAAATATATCACCTTTAAGCATGTTCTCGTTTAGATTAGTTGTATGGACCCCTCAGCATGTCATCTAGTCTTAGTGTGTTGTGGTATTCTAATGTATTGTTTACTAGAAATGGTCCTGAGTCTTTTAGAGGGTTACAGTTTCTTCGTATGAGTCATGTAAAATCGTTGTCTATTTGTTTTCAGGCACGGATTCAGTTGATACTCTTGCCCCAATGTCGGAGTCGAGACGCCCCCGGTCGGCGTTGGGAGAACATTCTCGAAGGAGAAGTGAACCCTTCGCCAACCCGAGCGTCTCCTTAGATCGCCGGACCAGTCTCGACGCTGCAACCCTAAAGTCCGATACCCTCACGCGCAACGATTCCCGTCTTTCTCTTTCATCCGTTCAAACAGAAAACAGCGCTGACGAAGCGTTCGTCAAGTGCAAATACCCAAAATGCCCGTCCCGCGCTCCATTGACTGACGCCAAAAGGCATTACAAGACGTGTCACAATTGTACAACTATGTATTGTTCCAAGGAATGCCGGAGAGCGCACTGGGAAAAGCACAGAAAAGTCTGCTTACATTCTCGCGCCAGCGCGCTCTGTCGACAAATCATATCTGCGGCAAAAGAGGACGCCGACTCCTTGCATCAAATCAGCACGATTGGACACAAAGGTTATCTATCTCAAGGTAGGGGTGTCGTAAAAGTATTTTTTACCAGTCCCGAGGCGGCAGAAAAATTCGCAACAAACGGCTACCAATATTTGAGTGAGCCTGAATTCATAAAATGGACAGCCCTTCAGCCGAATGAAATGGGTGCGGAATTATATACGGAAGTAGTGAAATTATGCAAGGCTTACAATCCGGAAACAAGAGTGATTTTATACGTAGCCGTGTGTATTATCAGCGAGGTGCCAACTAAAGGAGCCGTGAAGTGGGAACGTCAGATGGTATCCCGGTGTGCTAAGTTACGACTCAGTAAGACTGTATCGGCGGTTATACAAGAACAGAATAGAAAACGCAACAGGAGAGATAGCAAAGGAACGCCGGAGGACAGAGAAACGCTTATTTTAACTTCTAAATTATGCAACGCGGGAGAAAAGAACGCGGCAACAGCGCACAAGTTTAGAGAAATATGCTTCAAAAATATCGTAAGTGAATTGGAGAGCAGGGGGGTGGTCTTGAAGAAACACTTTCCAGAAGTCTATTCCCGGCTGGCGGCGTACGTGGACGGAACGAGTGATCGATTCATTCCAATGACTATTTATCCTAAAGATGCGAATAGCGGAAAGTCGTTTGTGTGTGTGATCATACCAGACAGTGACGCGGACAGTGGTTCTCCCGTAGACGGAAAGGTTATCACCGTGGACGTGGGCTTGGACCGCTCACGGCATCAGTTGTCAACACCAATGTAATAAAATGTAGTTTAGTAAATAATCACATTACCACGCCTCAGTACAGACCGGAAGTCATGCAGAACGAAATATAATCTTTCAATCGGATAGTACTAGATTTTTTATCTGTGCTTTCATTCATTCATAATAGTTCTGTCAATTGACTTCTGCTATATGTAATCTGTCAAAAAAAAGTAATGTTGTAGGATGAAATTAGATGTACCCTTACGTGGTTTATAATTTTGTGTACAATTTGGATTAGGTGGTCATGAGTTGCATTTAATGCAATTTATTTTCTCATATGCATGTCTTGCAATTTCTTTAACCGGTTGACCAGTACCATAAACAATATCGCGAATTGAGGTAGTCAATAGTAACGAAAAAGACTAAAGCGGCTATAAAAGACACGCCACATAAAATTTTAAAAGACTTCATCCTATAGTTATAAAGTTATTCATTAACTTAGACACATCGACTTTTAGAACGATTGATAATTTGAGTGCATCCTAGAGGAATATGTTGTATTGGGCACGTTCCTTAATAATATTATAGTTCTCGTTATTCTTATTATCATTATTATTCTTATTACAATTCTCGTTTTTTCTTTTTAATATATGAAATTTACTAATCTAGCAAAATATACGAAGTTGTCCTGTTTTTAGCTTTATTGTTTGTTTATATTGCAATAAATTATATTGATTTATTAAAAGAGTAAAAGTGAAATCTATAACAGCAGAAATCTATAGGGCTTGCAGATAAAATATACACGAAGAAGACAATCAAAATTTAATAACATATTATTTAATGTAATTAAATTCGCGATTTTTAATCTTTAATAGGTAAATGTTTAATCTATCTTCAAATTATATATAAAATTAAAAATATACAAGTATGATTCGGCCCGTAAATAATAAGCAGGCCACGATAATTGTTACGCGGGAATAATATATAGGGTACTCTATAATATTTCTAAAATATATATAATATTAAGGTGCATTATAATTATAGTATCTATAAATTCGATAGCGGCATTTATAATAAAACCCATTAATTCCATTGTACGGAAAAAAAATTAAATTTAAATCCATTGAAATTTTGCCCTTCGCTTACATTCCAGTGGTTGTTTACAAGTGGCACAAAGTATCTTAATATTTTTTATATCTCGATAAATGGTGCCAACATAAAAAAAATTACGAAATATAAAGTAAACGTGCTTTATCGTTGTCGATGATTTTATATCGATATGCGTGGTTCGTAACATTTTTGAAATTTTCCTCTTAAAATGAGACACCTGTATGTACTTACATGTTTGTATCGACATTTTAAAAATATGTATTGTCCAGGTTATCCTATGATTATATTTAACGCTACCTTCTATGTGACCTTATTACCTTTTTTGATGTAGTACTTGTATCACATTTTAATGTTATCGTTAAATCTGTTATCATCCTCCTGTTAATTTTATCTGATGTCTAATGAACTTTTGATATATAATATCTTATTAAATAAAATGCATATGTTAACACTCTTTGACAAAATTAAATTATTATCTACCTTCAATAAAATGCTGTAATAATTATATTCAACGAGCCATTTGCATCTAAAATATAGTATATGCACAATGAAGTGATGTACTTACTAAATTCATGAAATAAAATTATTAGTTTATATAGTACTTTAATTTTACTTTAGTAAAAGCGTCATTTATTCAATCAATCGTCAAAAACAATTGCAAAATGCATAAAAATATTCCGGAACCAAATCATAATATCATTTAATTTTCTCTTACATGAAATTGGTAAATTCATTTGTGTAAATGGCTTGTATCAAAATGCATTTCATAATTATATTCTTAATGTTACCATATCAATTTCATTCTTTTTCATAGTCAGAAATGAAGATTTTTTTATCTAGTTGTCCTGGTGTCTTTCAAATAAACAGCCCAGCTATGAAATTGTATTTTTTTCAATACCCGACATACACAGCCAATAGTTGTTTAATGGAATTAATTTTCCAATTAACATTTCGATAATAATTCATTTTTAACTGCCCCTTTGGTCGTGTTGGTTGCAAGCGCGACTGCCGATCAGGAGGTCCTAAATTCGATTCCTGGGTCGGGCACTACAGAATTTTTCTAATTTAGAATTTCTAATAGTTGCTCGGACTCTAGATGTGTGCTCGATGTATGGCAATAGGCTCACCACCTATTTCATAGTGGAACCTCCTCTACCTACTTCTACAGGGATTACAGGCGTGATGTTATGTTTTTTACAAATAACGTTCATAAAGCCTTTAGATTGATTTTGAAATGAGTTGTTTAAATATTAAACTGTTATTATAAAAAAGAAGCTCCTGTATTATGAGATGTATAATTTCTAACTTTAAAATATTACTTGACTTCACAATATACAATAAGATCAAAATATATATATTCTATGGTCGCTGTCACGTGAAAACTGTCATGGGTGCGTTCCACTAAGCATTCACGACGATCACGCTCACGACCACCGATTTTACCGTTTCACTAAGGCCCGAGCGTTGAAACCATAAACTCAAGTGGAATGGATTATGGGGCGTTTAGAACGTTGAAGTATAATAATAAGTGGCGACCTAGAAAAATATAACAAAGGCTTTAAGGGGTTAAGTTACAATGTGTAAATCGTAACAGTAAAAAGTATAGTTTAATTTTATATATTTAATATCAGTGGAGTATCTAATAAATTATTTTCAATTAAATGATAATTTGATATTTGACATTTATAGATTGACATTTTTATTACTTTGATGTTTTAAAATTCCGCTAATTCTCGCAAAGCTCACTACGACACACGTCTTGAAAGGGTCGTCGCGAGCTCGGCGTGATCGTGAGTCATGACGTCATTAGTGACGTTTTCACCGCGACCACAACGATCGTGAGCGCCATCTAGAACGACCAAATAAGTGTTTTGGATGTTGTGAGCCCTTAGTGGAATGTAGCTCATGTCAATTCAATACCCTGTCTGTCATTTTAAGTTGGCAAGCCGATTCAATGTCACTGATTGACAATTACTTGGGATGAACAAAAAAGCAGTTTGTTACGAGTTACGACATAGTCGGACACAGTATTTTGATTGACCTTAGATCCAACTTTGAATTTTTATGAGCAATGGTTGCCTCATCACTGATTTACGCAGCTGTGCCGGCTTCAATTATTGTAGCGCTAGGTTTGATTCGTAAATGGAGGTCGAGAAGTTGGGGAAAATGCGTAAGCAATACTTGCTTGAGAGGCAAGACTTTCCTCATTACTGGTGCTAATAGTGGCTTGGGCTTAGAAACCGCCAAAGCACTTGTACGAAGAAAGGCGAGAGTTATTTTTGCTTGCCGCGACATTGCGAAAGCAAAAGAAGCTATCAATCTTATAAGAAAAGAGCAGCAAACCGGCGGAGAACTGGTAGGATTTGCATTTGTAATCATATTATTTAACGCGATTTTGATAATACTTTTCAAGCCTTATGTATTATATATTTAAAAAAAATATTATGTTGAAAATTAATACGTGACATATATTCTGAGCTATTTTATACATAAGGCCGGAACTGCGGTGTATTTTTAAAACATGTATATTGTATGATACCATATCTAATATTAGAACAAACATGTAATATACCAAGTTGCAATATTGTAATCATTGGTCTTTGAAATTGCTAAGGTGTTCATTATGTTTATTTTCATTGGATCACTTATTATGTACAAAGTTACTTATTCAACTTTCTAGGTAAGGAGAAATAGGACGTTTTAATCAAGCAACTAGGTACATTAATTGAAGCTATGAAGCAAATTAAAACTGACTCACATTTGAATGTTACAATTTAATATCATTATCTCTTAGCATCTATGTAACATGCAACATAAACATAACTGGTGAATTGTAGGAGTGTTCTACACTCTTCTACCTACCTCTTCGGGGATAACATGCTTGATGTTACTTTTATCTATGTAACATGACATTAATTGACAAATATGCTTGAAAGGATAAATTGTAACAATTGTTGAATAAAATTAATGTAAACATGGCAGGTATGGCATCTAGGCAGGATTTAATGACCAAGTTTATTTGTAACACCCAATCCCGTATGCCTAAATCCAGCAAATAAAACATTTGTAAACATACATATTATAGCAAAGTATTACAGGCATATATTCTAAAGTGTAAAAAAATGCGGATGATGATAATATTTATTTCAGATCCCCATGCAGCTTGACCTCGCCTCATTCGAGTCTATAGAGAAGTTTGTAGAAATAATTAAGGCTGGTTTTTATAAGATTGATGTGCTCATTAATAATGCTGGTGTGTATGTACCATTAAAGGAAGATCTGAAAACCAAGGAAGGCTTTGAGTTGCACTTTGGGGTGAACCATTTGGGACATTTTTATTTAACAACCCTATTACTCGACCTTTTGAAAAGGGCTTCTCCAAGTCGGTATGTTTTAATATTCATAATGCATTAAGTGATCCTTAAACAAACCAATGAGTTTGGAGGAGATTCTTAACACTTTTATGCTACTTAGACCCGATAGAATAGTGATGTAATATTTACTAATTTTCAAATAAAATAACCCAATATAATTTTTAAATAATTGTTATAGTCATTTACAGAGTTATAGAACTTTTTGTTTTCTTTTTCCAGAGTTGTAGTTGTATCATCAACACTTCATGAGCGAGGACAAATAGATTTTAATGACTTGAACTTAAAGGCTCAAATTGAGCAAGCCCAATCTGGCAAAAGCAAAACTCGACACAATGCTGGATATTGCAACTCTAAGCTCATGAATGTGTACTTTGCTAGAGCTTTGGCTGCTCAGTTGAGGAGTTCAGGAGTTGATGTAAATGCCTGCTGCCCTGGCTTCTGTTATACTAACTTATTCAGGTAAATCACTTTATTTCAGTTAATATAATATTTAGTGTTCTATAAGATCTACTAGATTCATTGATTTATTTAGCCAAAGTGGCATAATAAGTGGACTCAGTTCTTGTATGAAAATAGTGTTGGCATAAAGCATATTATTAACATAACAAATGCATAATAATATAACATATTTTTTTTCTAATAAATAGACGACTATTGTTATAAATATATATATGACTTTAATGTCATCAATCTAAATTCACTAACGTAAAGATGAGGCATATTTGTCTGAAAACTGAAACCCTTCCAATATACAATGTTTACCAAAAACAGTAACAATTGTGACCAAGTATTTTACTGTTATCCATGTTATACAAATAAACAGTAAATAAAATTAAATGAAAAAATTTAAGTTTTATGTTTTTTTGTATTTTTAACTTAATACAAAATATTTCTGTATTATACATTGAAACTTTGTTTTCAGATACTCAGTGAGATGGTATCATTTCGTTCTAATGTTACCTGTTGCTGTTATGTTTATGAAATCAGCTAAACAGGTGAGTTCCTTGCTAATTATTTGTTAACAGACATTGAAAAGTACTGTTGTGGTTTTTAAACTAGGGCAAATCAGTTAAACAATGAATTTAGCAGCTATCGTGCTAATTACCATGATTATGTCAGTACATGGACTTGGGAATTATCAAGTTTATGCACACAGAAAGTTGCTAATTCTAAGCTAATGCTAAGCTATACAGAGCTTATGGGGCAAAACCTCTCAGGAGAGATACTGTAGCTTATTGAACAACACCACTTACAGCAAAATTGGCAGTTTTTACTTTTTATACAAATAGGGTAAAACTAAGACACGAATAAGGTAAAAATATAAACATTGACTTACCTCTTATCATTTACAAATAGTTTGTCTATTACAAAAACTGACTCATAAGCTATTGAAATTAATAATTTAAGCAGAATGCTGCTTAAATTATTAATTTCAATTTTCTCTTCATTCAATTTTGACAACATAATTTTGACTGATTTTATAGGGGACAGAAAGTAATGACTTTCTATTCCCTATAAAATCAGGCAAAATTACTTGAGTGGTAGTAGTCAATAGGTGACTATTTGTTCTCATCTGCTCATTTGCATTTACTGGCTTCCATATTAAAAGTAGAGTTTGTCTATATCTCACATTTATGTTCTTAAATAGTTTAATAGATGGCAATAAACACAACACCTATTCCACAGTGGGATGTAAATGCAATTGGTAAAACATGGCTGTGTACTACAGTCCTCTGCCTACCTCTTCGGGGATTACAGGCGTGATGTTACGTAATGTTATGTAATATTGTTTAAAAATCACAGTGTGAAACAAATAAGCTTCCCACATTATAATATATTTTATATTATTGTTCCTAGAATTACTCTAGTATGTATAGTTAGTTGTATAGAGTTCATTGATAGGGAATGCATCTAGTAGGCAATAAGTTGGCTGTTTATTAAATCTAGTGATAGATAAGACAAACAATAAATAGGTATTCTCTTGGTTCATATTCAACTTAATATTTTCACATAATAACTTGTTGTAAGGTGTCTGCAGTCTAGCCAGACTGAGCTTGTAATAGGGAGAGAAAGAGAGGGAGTAGCTTGGATTTGTAAGTCGAAATAAAATGGTGGAAATAATGTTGTGGTCAAATGTTAATTATATATACAATCAATTCTATTGGCTTATATTGTTCATTTTTCTAGGGCTCTGAAACAATAGTTTACTGCGCAACCGACTATAATATTGAGGGCCACACTGGCAAGTTTTATCGTGATTGCAAGGAGTACAACTCGAAGGTGCAGTTTGACAAGGAGGTAGAGAACAAACTTTGGGCTGTCAGCGAAGAGTTAGTAAAAGCGAGAAAGCCGCTATGAAGTTTACAGACCTTGAAGACTAACCAAACTTACAGACCAGCTACAAGACTTCTTAACATTTTGAGAAGGGTCAAATAAAGGAGTAAAAAATTTTTAAAGTAGAGTTTGCCACTGAAAAACACATTTTAATGTGTGAGTTATAATTTGTAATGGTTCAAAGTTCCTGCATTATATTAATGTCAGAATAATAAAATGAGAATAATAATGAGATATTTTTTGTTTATACAAGTCAAAATAGCAAATGATTTCATCATTGTTAACCTGAATGATATATAGTGTTATTTTCTCAAGGCTGGTTCAAATTACTCGTTAATCTTATATTAGCCAACTTGTGTAACAGTATCCAAGGTTAAAGGCATTCATAAACGTTTATTTTATTTAAACAAAAACTTTTCTATCTTTTCTTTTAAAAACATATACTATGTCTATATGACTCTACCTATGTTTCGAGTTTATCAATAATGTGGCATTTTCCT
>DWTO01000125.1:0-26743 GCA_018244755.1 Jemadia pseudognetus
AGCGGTGGTAGTTTCATTTGACGTGCAAAAAGTGTTTGTTATGAGCCAATTTTGAATAAATGATATTTGATTTGATTGATTTGATTAGAACTATGCTAACTTAGTAGCGTAGTACGTCAAATTGATAATAGATGGCGTGCTACAGGTATAACGAATCAAGCACTTAGTAAGTAAGCATTACCCAACAGCACAGATCTGTTCTTTATATAATTTATATACATTGTGAAATACAACTAGAATATGACCAGTTTCCAGTCAATCTAGAAGAATAACGAAACTCCATATTCGGAGTGCTCTGTTCTTGACTGGGCAAATTAAGTTCATTTTTAAAAATTATTATATTTACACACAAACAAACCATTGCTCACAAAAGGACAGCTTTCACGTAGAGTCTACGCAAAGCGTAGCGCTTATACAGCACTTTGTTGTGCAATAATATTTGCAGTTTTCTCATAAATTAAATACAGTCAAAATAATGTTTTCTCATTAAGGAGATTATTAATGCAATATACGCATGAGCGTCGCAATTCACTTTCAGGAACAACACGATTGTACTAAGAATTTCGTATTGAGAGAAGCGATATAAGGTCCCCTACATACATACATATAATATTTGCGTAAAACTTTATACAAAAACGTCCGAGAAAGAAAGCTTTAATTCCATAAAAGAAAAGAGGCCGGAATTACAAAGAGAATTTTGTTCTTTTTTTCTACTATTTTTGGCAATTTCTTCGACGTGCTAACATTTTGCTGAGGTTAATCTCGACCAAGTTGTATCTCCTCGCGAGACAATGCTTTGGGAGTCGTCCAATTTCGGTGTTTTTTTTTTTCTTTTCATCAAAGATTAATACTTCGCTTTTCGGTTTCACGAACGAAGAAAGAAAAGGATAACGTGAAAGTTCGTTCTAGAACGACGGGGCGTTACATTATCTATGCAAAATTATCATTGCATCACGTCAATATAAAAAAAGAAAGATACAAAGAAAGAAAAACTTCTATTAACGAATAAAATGCGGCGCATCCAAATTACACTTATATAAGTACATAAATATCTAAAGAAAAGAAAAATGGGTCCAAAAGAGTGTACCAGTTTTCGGTACTTTCGAGCGTTATACAAATACTGTATAAGACATTGTGTATAAATGGTGAGTTTATCTGTTCCACAGAAGGTTAATCTTAAGAATAACAATAATAATATCTATAGTCTTCATTGGAATATAAAATGAGAGCACATTCTTCTCGACAGCTGCTGTTTTTGGAACAAATTCAATATCTCTGTCTATGCCTTCCAATAACATTTTTACGCATACTGGTGGAATGCTCAAGTCACACAATATAAATAAAAGCATTATAATAAATAAAAGCACGGAACAACTAATTTGAGTCCGTTTTCAAACATCGCCTTCGATATTTCAGCATTTTATACATGTACATACCCATATCACTAATATAAATACATTGTTGACTGATATAATATAAAATCCAGGTCGCCTTATCTGTCCATCGTGGCGCACCATAATTACCTGAAACAATTTAAGGCAATTAGCATTTTAACGTCATTATAAATCATGATGTATATTGTATACATGATATAATATATACGTGATATCTACAGATATACTATTAAATATTTTTTTGTTACGTAGTGATCGCTTTTTGGTCGAAATGAAACTACAATTTGATATTTAAACGTTATTGATATTCTTTTGTGTAACAAATACTCTGTAAATCTACTCTACTGTACTCTGAAACATTTTTTGATAATAGATTATCGTGTATCACATTAACAAGAGACACGTGAACAACGAATAGCTCTCAAACGTTATTCGCCTTATATGTATACGGACAAGGAGAGAGTGGATTGTCGTGACCCGAAATATTATTTCGACACAAATAATAATTAATGGTAGATTGCCTGCCGCTGTTAACAGTTCCCGCATTGGAATCAAGCTGACATTCATAGTTATCAATGCTATACGCCATCTTACAATATACTCGTGGTTAATTGAAAAATAGCATTAGCGTGATTAATACTAAGTTTTTTTTAATTATCTTTAAGATTCACTTCTAACAATAAGCAATGCTACTAGAAGTGTTTCGAGGTTGAAATTTGCGACAACCTAACATCACGCCTGTAATCCCCTGAGAGGCAAGCAGAGTAGTGTAGTACACTCCAATGTTATACCAGTCACGTTTACGTCCCACTATGTAATAGGTGGTGAGTCTATTGCCATACACCGGACACAAATTCAGACTCCGAGCCACTACTTGAAAATCTATATAAGAAAAATCCAACAGTGCCCGACCAGGGATTTGAACAAAGGACCTCCCGATCGGTAGTCGCGCCAGCAATCAACACGATCAAGAAGCTAAATTCGTGACAAATATTACTGACATGAAAGAAGTCCATTTGCTTATAATAAGCAAGCGCTAACCGAATTTTGATACGAGACTGCGTTGGTACATCCTCGGAGAAACATGCATTCAAAATTCAGATTTTTAATTTCTTCTGCATTTAATGTACATCCATCTACCAGTAGCAGAACACTAAGCGAACGTACCGAACGTACGGCAAACTTTTACAATAACTTTTCATGAAAGCGACTTGTAAGTATTTACGATTATTTTGTTTGCGAGCACTGCGTACTAAGTTTCGCCTGAGAAGCTCCCGTAGTACCTCCTGCGTGCACTTTAGGGACGAGCTCATAATAATACTAACAAATACTTCGCATTCTTGTTCCCCACGTACACACATTTAAATTATGTAATTTCAAAACATTTTACTCTAAAGATTTCTTCCGTGTTCCACCACCTATTACACGTAACTGGTGAATTGTGGGAATGTTCTACACTCCTCTGCCTACCTCTTCGGGGATACAGGCTTGATGTTACGTTTACCTATTCCATTTTGGGATGTGAACTTAACTGGTGAAACGTGGGAATGTAGGTACTATATTCCTCTGCCTACCTCTTCAGGGATTACAGGCGTGATGTTATGTTTATGTTACGTAAAGTACAGTAAAAAGAAAAAAATACAGTAATATTGTAAACATTTCATATTAGTTGCAAATTGTCTCAGTATTTACGTAGGCATTCGGTTAACTGTAGATTTTATCAGCCTCTGCAGTATCACTTGATTTAATTATTTTACATGTGACTAAAAAGTGTAAGTATTGATATATTGTAAGAACAAAACTTAAAAAGGTGTATTTATATATCGAGTAACAAATTACACGCTGTCCGACTATGAATGGTGAGTGGGGTGGACTACCTAGCAGTTGTTGATGTGTTAGCTTCGGCACAATGACTCCGAAAGCCTTTGAACATCAAATCAATCTTTTATATTAAACGAGTTCGGCACAGACTATTCAATAATCATTCCGCTCCTGTAGGTCTTCCCTTCGTATTCTTATCTTAGATTTGGGATGTAATTATTGTTAGAAGGTCGATCGTTTTGTTTCCATTGAACATCATCAGACGTACGGAAAGTTATATCGTATTGTTGTGTTTGTTATGAAGTCAAACGTCGTTTTTACATTTATTTATTCTTTATTGTTGTTAACAAAGGGCGGACTTAACGCCTATTGGCATTTTCTATCGGTCATCCATATTTAGTTTAAGAATGACCCTAACAAGACATTAAATATTGAGAGATTAAATGTTGAGAAATGGTCATTCGAAGTTGAGGTAATGATAATTATTACATGTTGACTTATTTTTGCTACTAGTACAATTAAAAACCCTCTTAAGAAGAAGCTCGGAATGCTCACACCCCATGGACGTCATCGTGTAGTGGTTAGAACCCTGCTTCATGTAAGCATAGTACTCGTAGCTTTGAATTATTAAAAAAAAATCCTGGTCAGCTTTGAAACAATCTAAACCTATGATTAGATTGTTGGTCCGATTGTCAATGACTTTGACCGCTGAATCGAAGGCTCTTGATTGTTGCTGATGAACATGTGCCTACATTGTATTTATATTATAAATTGTATGTGTTTGATCAGTATCAATTTGTGCACCTAAATAAACGCACGTATATCGGGTTCTGCAGTTTCATTGATACTCACCCAATTAGGTACACACCATATATGTACAGTGGTGACCCCGATCTTAAGTTACGCGAGAACATTCGAGAATCAGAGTGCGTTCACGGACCTAACAAAGGAAAAGAACCACAATGACTTCTCAGCAAGACAGTCAAATGAAAGCAAGTACGAGCGGTTCAGCAGAAGTAACAGTTGTTAGTATATCCTCAAGAATACCAGAATTTTGGACGGATCAACCGAGACTCTGGTTTATACAGTGCGAAGCTGTCCTGGCACCGCAGAAGATGAGCGATGAAGCGAGATACAACATGGTGGTCACTAAATTGGGGAAGGATGTTATCCAGCAGGTCAGCGACATCCTTATCAAGCCGCCCGATGTAAAGAAATTCGATGCGTTGAAAGAACGCTTGTTAAAGGTCTACGAAGAGTCCGAGATTCGACAGTTCCAAAAGCTTTTGAGCGAGATGGAGTTGGGAGATCAAAAACCCTCTCAACTTCTCAGGCGGATGAGGGAATTAGCTCGAGAAAAGATACCCGACGAAACACTGCGAATAATGTGGCAAGGTCACCTGCCGTCGTCTGTACGAAGTGTGCTAGCAGTGAGTGAAGTGAAAGATCTGGAGCATTTAGCAGCAATTGCTGACAAAGTGGTGGAGACTGCGCGACCTTTACAAGTGACAGAAGTGCAAGCTACACAAAGTAATACCATCACCGAGACTGCAATAATTCTGGCGGAGATTGCCAAATTAAGTTTAAAAATCAGAGAATTGGAGAGAGATAGAAATCCTAGTTATAATAGAAATAATTATAAATATCGCTACCGATCGCGATCTAATTCACGCGGACGTAATACGACACGGCGTTCACCTGATAGTCCGGACTGGCTGTGTATTTATCATTATAAATATCACCATAGAGCTAGGAAATGTATAGAGCCGTGCGCCTGGCTTAAAACAGACAAGAAGGAAAACTAGATCTGGTGCAATCGCAGGTGGAGATATGCACCATAGCTCCTGTTCCCCGATTATGTGTTATGGACGATAGCAGTGGACTTCGGTTTTTAGTGGACACTGGTGCGAACATTTCAGTGCTGCCGATGAATAAAAATCGCATCGCGAGTGCAAAATGTGAGGACTATAAACTATACGCGGCGAACGGTAGTGAAATTAAGACTTTTGGTATTAAGACATTAGACTTAGATTTTAGGTTACGGCGACCATTCCGTTGGTCATTCGTGTTGGCAGACGTCAAGCAACCCATACTCGGTGCTGACTTCTTAGCCCATTATAAACTTTTAGTGGATGTGAAAAATAAAAGACTCATCGACTCAGTGACTAGTCTAAAAACTATTGCGTCTGTGACAGTGCAAAATGAACCGTCAGTGCGCACAATTGATTGTAAGAACGAATATAACAATATATTGTACGAATTTCCTAACGTAATGAAACCAATATGTTTCAAGGAACTTCCTTGTCATTCGGTGGTACATCGCATCGAGACCTCGGGCCCCGCAGTGTTCGCGCGTCCAAGGCCTTTACCACCCGATAAATACTACAAGGTGAAAACTGAGTTCCAACGTATGCAAGAGATGGGAATATGCAGACCCTCTAAGAGCAACTGGGCGAGTCCTCTTCATGTCGTTACGAAAAAGAACGGCGAGCTACGACCGTGCGGCGATTATCGAGCATTAAACGCGATCAGCAAGCCGGATCGATACCCGATACCGCGCATTCTAGATTGTAGTTATTTATTGCATGGGAAAAGTATATTCACAAAAATTGACATTCAACGGGCCTACCATAATATTCCTATACATAAGGACGACATTCCGAAGACGGCTATAACAACGCCATTCGGTTTGTTTGAATTTTTACGGCTTGGCTTCGGGTTTCGTACAGCGGCGCAAACATTTCAACGCTTTATGCAAGATGAAGTGCTACGAAATCTGAACTTTGTCTTCATATACATAGATGATGTTATTATTGCATTATCAACGAAAAATGAGCATAGACGGCACATACGAGAAGTACTACAGCGATTAGATAAATATGGCATTACAATAAATTTAGCTAAGTGTGAATTTGGAAAATCCGAAATAGATTTTTTGGGATTTCGCATGTCAAAGGACGGCATGAAGCCATTGGACGATCAAGTTAAGGTCATTTCTGAATTTCCAAGACCAAAGACGGTTGAGGAACTTCGTCGATTTCTCGGAATGATCAACTTTTATAGAAGGCATTTACCAAAAGCCGCTGAAATCCAAGCGAAATTAAACGTGTTTCTCCATAATTGTAAAAAGAAGGATAAGAGTTCAATCGCGTGGACGGATGAAAGTATTGAGGCATTTGAACAGTGTAAACACAGCCTAAAAAGCGCAGTTACACTGTCATTCCCGTCGCCGGATGCACCGATTGCTCTTATGACGGACTGTTCCAGCACTTGTGCAGGTGCTGTGTTACAGCAAAAAGAAGGTGATACATGGAGACCATTAGGATTTTTTTCATCAAAGTTGAGTGACACACAACAGCGGTATTCAACGTATGATAGAGAGTTGTTGGCCATCTACCTTGCTGTTAAGCATTTTCGACCTTTTATTGAAGGGAGACCTCTTACAGTATACACGGATCACAAGCCCATAGTGTACTCGTTACAGAAAAACACAGTGAGTAAAAATGATACACCGCGAAGAATACGTCACCTGGACTTCATAATGCAATTTTGTACAGAAATAAGGCATATTTCGGGTTTAGAAAATACTGTTGCTGACTGTTTGTCAAGAATATCAGCAATTGACACTTCATCACCTCTAGAGTATGAAAAGTTAGCCGCAGCACAAAATGATGATATTGAGTTACATAATCTGATGAAGTCGAAGTCATTATCTATTAAAAAAGTATTGATACCAAATTGTAACAAAGAAATTTATTGCGATGTGTCATTGAATCGAGCACGCCCATATTTGCCTAAAGAATTTCGCGCATCAGCTTTCAACGCGGTACACGGAATTAGTCACCCGGGCACGCGTGCAACTAGAAGGATGATGCAAGATAGATATATATGGCAAGGCATGAACAAAGACGTGACAGAATGGGTCAAAGGTTGTGTAGATTGCCAAAAATCAAAAATACAGAGACATACAATTTCACCCCATGGACATTTTGTATACAGCGACCGATTCGATCATCTACACATGGATATTGTTGGGCCACTTACCTTTTGCAATGGTTACCGATACATAGTAACAATGGTTGATAGGAAAACCGGATGGCCGGAGGCCTACCCGGTCAAGGACATCACAGCAGACACAGTAGCGGATGTCATGTACTCAGGGTGGATATCGCGATTCGGATGTCCTTTAAAATTAACTACAGATCAAGGCTCTACCTTTTTATCTCAATTGTTCGTGCATTTAGCCAAGAGGATGGGTATCAGAAAATTTAGAACAACGGCTTATCACCCCCAGTCAAATGGCATCGTGGAGAGATGGCACAGATCCTTGAAAGCTGCGCTTATGTGCAGAGGCAAGACTGAGCAATGGGTGTCAGAGTTACCAACTGTCTTATTGGGACTAAGAGCGTGTCTGAGGGATGATACACAAACCAGCGCTGCAGAGATGGTGTTGGGGGAAGCACTACGATTGCCTGGAGATTTTTTTCAGCCGTTAAGGCAAGAAACCTCCGACAGTGTTTTGTTTGTGCAAAAATTACGCAGGAAAATATCTCATTTAGCTTCCGTTCCAAGAAAAGAGTTGCATCAAGGAAAAATTTTCATACACCCAGAATTAAAAGATTGTACACATGTATTTGTACGCGTTGACAAGGTTTCTAAACCACTTACTCAACCATACATGGGTCCTTTTAAGGTGATAAATAAGACAGATAAATACTTTAAAATTTTGCAATCAGACACACCGAAAATAGTAAGCATAGATCGAGTAAAGCCAGCCTATTTGATTATAGCACAAGAATGCACAGATGCTCCTAATAAGGAAACTGCGAGCGTAAGCAATGACATCAAAGTGTCGAGATACGGACGAGTTATTAAACCCGTGGTGCGCTTCGCTGTGTAAATACATGTTTGACAGTCAAGTAATTGGTATCATCAAGCAATATATAATTAATAAATAATGGAGCTGCCGCGGCTGGAGCTACCGCGGTTGGAGCTGCTGCGGCTGGAGCAGCGTTCGGGCGAGCCGAGCTTTGACAGCCGCCCCCCCACAACGCATAATAGTGCAGTGTTGAATATGTAGTAATACGTCAGTGATAGTGCGAAAATATATAGTGATACGGTATAGCATAGTGTTAATCCTTATTAGCTTTATTAGGTACAGCTGTGTAATATGTATTAGATAATAATGATTTTTATTTGTTATGTAACAGTTTTTTTCTATTTGATATTTCTATTAGATTTTTTATATAAGGGGATTAAATAAATAAATTGCTGCATAATATAGCATGTAACCATTTTTTTGTAAAAGGGGGGTGTACTGTGCCTACATTGTATGTATTTATATTATGAATTGTATGTGTTTGATCAGTATCAATTTGTGCACCTAAATAAACGCACATATATCGGGTTCTGCAGTTTCATTGATACTCACCCAATTAGGTACACACCATATATGTACATCACCATTGCCTTCATATCTACAACAGCAGAGCAGTTAACAATATGATGCCCAGGCTTGAATAAAGGAATAATCTTATAGTAGTTAGGTCTAAGATAACACTATCCCCCGATACTTGCTTCCACTATAGATTAATGTAGGTAAATTGATGTGGGTCCATAATGGTTGAAAAGTCTTTGATTATCACAAAAGGCGATGAATATATCCTGATGAGTAAGACTGTGATTGAACTATACTTTGAATCGACTTGGCCTCTGATGGAAAGATTCTTCTCAAAATCAATGATCACAGAGCCATGTTAGACAATGCTTAAATTGCAACGGAACATAATAATTTAGCTCATTAAGACTCGGGTCACTTATTGTGTATATTTTTATATAACCATGCTTGTGTCTCACTGATATAGTATAGAGAATGTGGAACTCATACATTAGTTTATTCAACAACCCATTAATCTATTTCTATTTCAAAATACAAATTTTGTAAAGAGGATTGCTTGTCAGAACTTGTAAGCAGGCTCCTAGAGTGAGAGTGTGTATTTCAAACCACTAGGCCACCACTTCCAGACGGGTCACCACTTCCATACCAACGCTGGTATGTTATGTAGATACTAAATATAATATTAACCTTATGGTTCCTTATAACTATAATTAATGCAATAATTGATAATCCTATTTTTATTATGCCACTGTATCTCATATTAACTAACGTAATATCACGCCTGTAATCTCTGAACAGGTGGACAAAGAAATGTAGTACCTACACTCTCACGTTTCATCAGTTATGTTTACATTTACATCCCAATATGGAATAGGTGGTGAGCCATGCACAAGATACACATTTCATATGAACTAATTTCAATAATTATCCATCAGGTGTCGACGCGAGTGGAAACATTCCAGGACCTGTCACTCCCCATCCCGTCTAGAGAACACCTGGCAGTGCTCCGCTGCCAGCAGCCAATACTCAACCACCACACGCAGCACGGGACACAGGAGTCCTGGGTAAAGTATCCATTAATGTAATTTATATCAAATCAAGCCATCTAACAATTTCTGTAACTTATATAAAACCTTAAATTTTAAAATGGGCGCCAATGCCCACTGGTGGGTCCTGTTCGTGCTAGATGCCTTTATAGAGTTGATAGAAGCCTCACAACAAACTGAAAGACAATGTGCTAATTGCTGAGGGAGGGGGGACTGTATCAACAGAAAGTTTTTAATTTGTTATAGTGAGTAGTGTGAATGAGAAAAATTTCAGGACAAACAATATAAAAAATTTAATGATATTAACATTATAAAACGTAACATAACATCACGCCTGTTATCCCCGAAGAGGTAGGCAGAGGAGTGTAGAACACTCCCATAACATTATATTTTGCTTAATATTCGAAATAACTACTTATTTCCATATTTATAACGCAAGGATGTCCATTAGATCATATTGATGGATCCAAGAGAAGACGAAAGAAGATTTGATATGATCAAAGTTTTCGCAGATGTGGTGGCTGCTGAGCTGGCTGCGGTCGTGGTTCTACGGGCCCGTGGTCTCGCTGCAGGACTGCCTGGCCGCCTTCTTCAGCGCCGATGAGCTCAAGGGAGACAACATGTACAGGTAATAATAATAATAATATTGATGTTCCTTTATGAACATAAAGGTGAAAGTGGTCTGATGACTTCTATAAGACCACTGGGTATTGCTGGGTTTGGATGGCCCAGGATTGGGAAGAGTGGTGTTAAATACGAAGGAACGATGTCCGGCAGTGGATCTCCCTATGCAAATGGACATATGGATATGAACAGTAGTAACTTTTGAGTGACATTTATCCATTGCTAAATGTTATGAATTCCATATATGTAATTCCAGGATAACATAACCATATCCAATATGTTTTATGTAAAGTCAATGTGAATCAAAGTGACATATGAATGAGAACAAACTTATTGTTTCACATGTCCTTATAATCTGATTTGTATTCCATTCATGTTGCACATACAGTGATAGCCCATTATACTCTTTAATTGAATTTGCAAACAGATTTTCATGTTACGTCAAAGCTTTTAAAATAGATTTAGCTTTTTAAAAAGCAATATTAGTGTACGTAGTGGATTCTGTTCTCGAATATGAAATAATGAGCAGTGCGTGCCGCGCAGCTGCTCGCGCTGCAACAAGCTGCGCAACGGCGTGAAGATGTCGGGCGTCGTGCGCCTGCCCGAGGTGCTGTGCGTGCACCTCAAGCGCTTCCGCCACGAGCTCATGTTCAGCGCCAAGGTGGCGGCGCGCGTGGCCTTCCCGCTGCACGACCTCAACATGGCGCCCTACACGCACAAGGGTACCCGTCCGCTGGCTGCTCGCTACTGCTTCACTATACATAATATATGAAACGTTCTGATTAATAATACTTTTATGGCAGTCATTTTTTTTAATTGTAGACTTTCAATATTGCAAATATTTGTAGACTAGTTTTTAGTTTTATTTCTAATATGACATATATTCGTAATAAGCGAAAATTTTCGGGTATGATGAGGGGGTATGCACGGCGCCCCCTCGTCGCCCGCGCGGCGCCGCGCCGCCGCGCCGCCGCAGCGACCCTAGCGAGCGCGCGTCCGCAGAGTGCACGTCGCGCGTGTCGCGCTACGCGCTGTGCGCCGTGATCTGCCACGCGGGCACGGCGGGCGGCGGCCACTACACGTGCGTGGCGCGCGGCGCGGCCGGCTGGAGCGCCTTCGACGACGCGGCCGTGGCGCGCGTGCCGCCCGCGCACCTGGCCGCCTGCGAGGCCTACGTGCTCTTCTACCGGTGCGCGCGCTCACTGCCCGCTTCGTGTGCATTCTTCTATTATCGACTTCGAACTCCGTACAATAGTGCCACTATAAAATACACAAAGTTTTTATTTAGACTGCCTTATCGGTTTAGTAGTTCCGAGCTCGACTGTCGATCTTGGATTCGAATCCCAAATCGGCTGATATTAAATTGTTTTTTCTAGAATTTCCAGTAAAAATTCTAGTAGTGGCTTTCATTGTAGATTATTTTAGAAGATTGAATTAAAATAATATTCTGCAGGAAGGTGAATCCTCAAATGACGGTACTTCGACAGAAGGCAGCGGAAATATTAAAATCATCGACAGCCGATCCCAACGATATCAAATTCTATATTTCTAAGCAGTGGATTAACAAGTGAGTTATTACATATTTGTATTATAACGTAGGTATAAAATTAAAATCTTATTTTTATTCTACTCAAAAATGCAATGTACAATAAATCAGCTGCTCCATTTAAATTCTCATTCTTTTTTCACAACTTCTACATTTTGTTTTTCCATTCAAACTAGCGTGACTGTATTATACTTCTCTGCCTGCTCCCTCGAGAGAATACAAGCCGATGTAAATATATATATAAGAACATGTTATTAAAGTAAACAAGATTGTCACAAAAAGAGTGCAGTGGTTAGACAAGGAGGTGAGCGAGCGCGTGCTCTGCGCCAGGTTTAACACGTGGGCGGAGCCCGGCGCCATCGACAACAGCGACTTCGTGTGCGCGCACGGCGGCGTGCGGCCCGAGCGCGCGCCGCACCTGCTGGCGCTGGCGGCGCGCCTGCCGCAGCCGCTGTGGGAGTTCCTGCACGACACGTGCGTGCGCGCCCGGCGACCTTATTTTTAATACATTTGTTATTTCTCGTTAAGAGAATATTATGTTAGTGATTTCAATCTTGGTGTAACTTGAACATAAAATGTAGTGATTTGTTTCAAATATTTTGCTGTTGGTAACTAATTTTTAACGTTTACATAATTCGCGTGTAGAATGTATTGGTTGATTGCATTCTCATACATGCTACAAAGGAATCACGGACATCAAGAAATACTACAATGAACCTTTTTATAATTAAAATAAAAGTACGTCGAGTAACGCAATTAATTACAACTCACGATCTCCAGATCGTAAAAATACTACTCATGCCCTGTTCTATAGTAAGGATGATTGTTTTTAGTCGCACCCTCTTATATGCTTCTTTAAAAACGTTAAGCAAGCAAACGCTAGGACAATTTGTTCCAAGTAATTCTAACAAATAGCAAATGACACACTTATTGGAGATGAGGTATTAACCGAGCGCCAGGACGGAGCGGGCGCGCCCCGCCCCGCGGCGTGACGTGTGCGGCGCGGCGCAGGTTCGGCGGCGGGCCGGCCGTGTCGCACGCGCACGTGTGCGGCGAGTGCGCGCGCGCGGCGCAGCGGCTGCGAGCGCGGCGCGCGCACGAGCTGGCCGCCTTCGCCGATCTGCACGCGCGCTTCCAGGTGCGCCCCAGCGCCACCAGCGCACCACTGGCGCCGCTAGACTTAGCACAGCTTCGTGGATTTCATGTTCACTAACATATATCATACTTCCGTCACACTTAGCAAACACAATGTACATCTCATAGTGTGTTCCAACATTTTATTTACATTGATGCTATACTATACCGTAACATCGCGTCTATATTTTCGCCAAAGTGTAGGCAGAAAAGTGTAGTACATTTCCACGTAGCACCAATTATGTTGTATGTACTGTAGAATATATTACACTCCTCTGCCTACCTCTTCGGAGATTACAGATGTGAAATTTAATTTTTTATCTCCTTAACTAGACACTTCTTATGATACACTGGGCAGAAATTCATACTCTCCAATACTGTGGGAAATTTTAAATAAATAAAAACCCCATAATACTGAGCCCATTTCTAGTATCGAAACCAGGACCTCTTGTTCAATAGTCGCCCTTGTAAACCATTACACTAATGCGGCTATTCAATGAACGAAAACGAATATTGAAAGGAAAATAAATATTGAACTATTGCCTACAAGGTCATATCTCATTGCAATAGTCCTTTAAAAATTAAAAACTTAACCTGTAACATAACCACTGAACTAATATCATCTGATCAAATACAATTCCAATTTTGTTATAGGAAATATAAAAAAATATATAATATAATACATGGTCCCAGGAGCAAGAGCGGCCGCACGCGATCTACGCCATCAGCATGCACTGGTTCCGGCAGTGGCAGGCCTTCGTGCGCAGCGGCGCGCGCTCGCCGCCGCCCGTCGACAACAGCGGCGTCGTGCTGCAGCAGGTGCGGCTCTCGCGGCTCTTGCGGCCCTTGCGGCTCACTGACGTTGGCTGACTAACGAGCCGACTCTCGTCAGCGGTCCGATCAGAGATAATATTTTTAAAACAAAGACCAGGGTCGCTGACAGTCGATTGTTTTTTCATAATATTTATTTTATGACATTGTGTATTATTCCATGACATGGATAAATAATAATTTATTTTTGGGCCGTCGCAATATAATTAACAATTTAGTCGTAACTGTCAATTTAATAACTTGTTACATAGAAAATGATTCATTTAATATTATTTATACATATAACAAACATGGTAACATAAAATATTCATTCTTTGCATTTCCAGGAGGTTGATGGCAAAAAGATTTACACGCTCAAACAAGGCTCGGACCACGCGCAGCTGAGCGAGGAGTTGTGGAGGTTCTTCACGGATATTTACGGTGGAGGTCCCGAAGTGAAGCTCAAATCTCCAGTCATTTCTCACATCGAGCAGCCGCCGGCCGAAGCCAGCGTGCAAGGTTTCACCGGTCGCAGACTCTCCAGGAAATATTCCGAGTCGGATAAGGAGGAATATTGTTCCAAATCCACCTCCGATATGAACATCCGGGCCTCGGTTCAAGGGGAACTGCAGAAGAATCAGTCCCTCCAAAACATAAGCAGACGATACAAGACGTCGCGCGCCTCCGCCGAGTCGGACGAGGACGTCAACTACCGGCACACGTTCCAGTACAAGAAGCACGAGCCGAACGGCAACTACGAGGACACGGACGAGGACATGGAGGGCGCCGCCCGCGCGCCCGCCGCGCCCGCCGCGCGCGCCGCGCCCGCCGCGCCCGCCGCGCGCCTCGAGAACGGCGTGGACAGCTCCGACCACGACGCCAACGACAACGCGCTGTTCGTGGTGCGCAACAACGACAAGACGACAGACACGGAATTGCCAAATGTAGATAGTATATCCCTCAAAAACAAGCCCTCCAAGGCGGGTAAAGTGAGAAAAGTTAAAAGACGGACAGTGAAATGATTGATTGTAGCGTTTCAGTTCGTCCACAGACTGAGCCGCCGGGCCGCCGCGAGCGCGCGCTCCGGTGAGCGCTCCTCTGTGGCGGCCACTGTTTGATACGTGCATTTATGGGCCGCGCCCGGACTGTACTGAGTATTGGTCTTGAACGGTATTTTTTCTATAACTATACTCAAAGAGCGGCCTCACCCACTCGGGACGGTGTTAGCGTTTTAGTACAATTTTAATTTAGTTCAAATTCAGATATAGTAAATTTAGGTACTCGGATGCGCGACCGCCACCCAAATTGTATATTTACTATTACTCCGATGTATATCTGTGTAAAATTGTATGTAAAGTTAAATGTAACAATGTGTATAGGGACGTTCATGTTAATACACTTCTAGTGACTGCATTTCTCTTACGTTTCACTGTTTTACCGTGGATTAGGTATTTATTTTGTTATATCTGGTTCTAAGTCTATGTGTTATTTGTTAATGAATTAATCAGCAATATAATATATTATGACACCTCTATTGGCTGCATTCTGGCTTTTTATTTATTCCCATTGATATGTACTGAAGTGATCCAATTGACTGAAATTATTCCCAGCTAAACATTTTTAAAGATGAAATATTAATTTAAATGTTGATTGCATGAAAGGAGCCTCCTCTAGCGGCGATTGTCTAAGTATGAACATACACTGCCCGGTGCGCCCTGAACATAGCGACAAATCCTTTCACCACGATGGCTGGTCACTCACAATCAACTGTCGACTCGACGAAGAAATTTAAATGTTTTTAAAACTTTTCAACAACAAAAACATTTAGTTCCAAAAAAAGAAGGAAAAGATAATTATAGTACTGTCTATGAATTGAGCAACGAATTTTTAAACTTATAGCAAATATTCCCGCCGACTAGAAACAGCCCAAACTGTCCTATACAACGACTGCTGTGTTCCTGAGAGCGACTTTAATAAGAACTATTTATTTAATAATAACTTTAATAAGAACTTCATTTTATTTCTCTAAATGACGGTAACGTCAAGGCTATGTCCAGGATCTGTGAAAAAACCTGTGTGTGATCTGTGACAAGCGTAAATCATGCCCCTTGTATGATATAAAAAACATTAAAGACGCTAAAACAAATGAAAAATGTAACAAGGGGCAGTCAGCACAGACAGAAATATCGAATTCACTTTTATAACTAAATCAAATATCCTAGAGAAGGCTAGCAAAGCTCATATAATATAAGGTGTAGATCGTGTAGATAGATATCTTCACATATCACCCCCTTTCATGAATTAACATATATCATATAAAAATTGAATAACACAAGAATGTTGTTCAAAATATTTATTACAATGAAGACCATAATATTACATCATTTTATTATAAACCAGGTACGTCGTTTATAATGTATTCAACAGACTATCCTGCGAGGGATCATTCGGCGACATAACTCTAATATCAGACTACACCTTTAACGCCGAGCTCACATTATGTAAGTAGTTGTATTGGAACATTGACAGAATGACGTCGGCCGTTGAATGTCAATTGTTGCTATCACAGTTACTATTGACATCAACGTGGAAGTAATTATGCACAATAACACTTTTTGACTTCGAGTTAACAAAAATCGATTGCATCGCATTGGTGTTATGGAGAGAATCTCCATAATGTTGAACAAATTTGAAACTGCGCAAAATCCATGCGTGTACAATTTTTTTTATGACACAATTAATATATTAACATAAGTAGGGTCTATTGATAAATCCCCCCAGCCAATGCTGGCTTCCACCACGCACCAACTTGGACTGACGCTCTAATTACACTCAAATACTTTAGTGTGATTTAAAAATGTAATCCCTTGTCATCGCATAAGTGAATGAAAAATATAATGTACAATTGTGCAATCGAGTTAGAAATTATGTGTGGTGCGATTACTTCCACGCGTCTAGTTGCATAATGTGAGCCCAGCTTTAGTCCCCATTACGTTTAAATTAAAATCGGAAGTATATTTGACATATTGAATGGTGAAATTAACATTTCGTGTGGCTTCACACCGCTTTTGAATGTAATAAACATGTTTCGGAAACGCTGTATAATTTATACATGCAAATGAACGAGGCTGGCGTCCCATCGCGTACGATTCTAGTCCTCTATAGTTATGTAATTTGATAGAGATTTTTAAAAAATCAAGGGTTTCACTACACAATAAAACATAAATGAGAACACAAACATCGGACGATGTCCAGACAACATAAAACAATTATTACCCTACGCCTATCGCTCGCAATGGAACCACAGCCTTACTGACTTCCCAGTATGATAATCATATACGTATTTTCAACTCCCAACATTCAATGTATAATGCCTTATTATTTGCAAAGCGTAACAAAAATAGATAGTTTTCATTAAAATATCGTAAGACTTCTAAAAATATTTTTTTTCTTTTTGTTATAATTCAAAAAATCTTCTACATATTTTTTTTCAATATTATAATAAGGCCCCTAGTTTATGTACCAAATTACGTATACCTATGGATCAGCGCTAGTATAGCTAGAAGTTGAAATGGAGAACAAGATAAATTGCGTAAAAATATATAAGATTATTTAAGACCAAGTATACAATATTATTCCTGATATCGCATAGTGAATATAAATTATCTTCCTGAACGAATAGGTATATATCTTAACACTAAATATTGGACGTGCTACGTATAAAATTATTATGTAGGTTATAAATTGTTTTAGGCGGGAAAGTTACCTTTACGAAAGTCCACCGGCTTTCAACTTCTAGAATATTCGTAACTGTTAACCAAACTTACAGTACATAATAGTTACATAAATAAAAAAACTATTACATGATGTAAACACGAAAATAAAATTATGTATTATTTGGTATTACACAACATGTTTTTCCATTTATCAAAAAAAAGGATAATAACGAGTCACACTCATTATCGGAACAAAATAAAAAAAAATAAAAACTGGGATATAAAAATTTAACAATCAAAATTATGCGTAAAAATATTCCCAAATTTAAAAAAAACATAGGGATTAGTGAACACTTTGTGTTACTAAACGTAAACAAGTAATAGATACAGTTTATTGTCTGTTGACACGTTGGTAAATGAACGCGGGCGCTGGCCGAAAATGTATGCGTCTTTTTAAGCCCTTACAAAAAAAAAGTGGAGGGAACAGACGATACTGTCGACTAACGAACACTATTGGAACAGCTGAAAAGGTTTAGTACACAGTGGCCAATACTCCACAGCTTCGGGCTTAGGGCGGATCGACATTACGGCGTAAAGTTGTCGATCAAAATCGCGGCAGTTTAGTGAATTTGAAAAACGCCCTATAGAGCACTGCACAAGTTTTATCCATTAATACATTCCAGGCACCGTGTACTAAAGCCTTGTACAATCCAAGACAACATTCGGCCATACAAAGTAGTCTTTGATATGTTAACAATAAAAAAAATACAGTTACAATCTAAAACGTTATAAAAATATATTGTCGTCATCGTTGTATATTTCTGTAACAATACTAGCAAAATATATATATATTTAGAGATGTAAATATATGTATACATAATATTTGTACTGATTTGGTTTGCAGTATGCACCTAGCTTGCAGAAATATGCGGATTATAAAATTAAATAATAACAGATTGTCGGATACAAATATGTCGCAAATGAATTGATTTTTTTCAAATCCCCACACGCCACCGTCGCGTGTATGAAGCTCATAATGTCACTGAAAACCTTAAACTGTATACAAGATGAAATTATAAATAAACGCAAAAGAGGATTTTACATATCAGTCGTTTCTGGCTATTTGAGTACTGCTATTGTTTGACTAGCGGTTCTACGGAAAAGTTTACGTATTTATAAATACATGATATATAATAACGCATTAAAAAAAACTATATACAAACATACATACAACAAGCGGTTTAATGATCGTGCTAGCGGAACATCTAGTGGTTACATAGCAGACATATATATATTTAAAAATATTATGTTAAAAACGTCTGTTTTTGGGCAATATTTAAAAGATTTGAAAGTCGTATAAAAAAATATTAACAAGTATTAACAAAAAAATTTTTTTGCGTTTCTCTCCAAACTGTGTGTAATTTGTTCAATCCCAGGTGCGTCGTCGGGATTCGATGTGTTCTTTTTTTTCACATTTTTATTTTAAACCAAACATCAAGCAACAATGGTTATCATTACGCGTAACTAGATATAAAGCACATTATGTGCTCGAGAAGTTTACATGAAACGGATTTCGGTATTGCAGTAAACAGTAATATTAACGGGTTACATGATACAAATTAGTTACGAAACGTTTATTTGCACGAATCGTTTCTCTTGTCATATAGATTCGTGGACGACGGACCTGTAGCATGAAATAAGCACGTCAACAGAAACTCAAAAGAACGATTAGTTGCAATGCTTGTGTGACTGCAGTTATTTAGAGGGATTATAGTTTTAATGATTTAGGAGTTTACAAAAAAAAAGACGCTTGCTTGTATAAAATTTTGAAACCACCCCTACGGTCGCTTGTGTTCCTCAAATAATATATATAAAAACTAACATTCTCTTTTCTCACTAACCTAAAGTAATAATTAAATTTCTAGACGTAAGAATAAGTTTCAATTGAGGTAGATTAAATTTTTTACAGTCCTATTAACCTAAAAGATTAGAATTATTTACATATTTTTTATATAATATGAAGCGTTTACGACATTGGATCCTTCTATACTTCATTAAATTAAATTTTGTTGCCATTACTAGACGCCAAACATTTTAATTTTTTTTTATTTTTAAAAGTAATATAAACTTATAATTTACGTATTTAAATGTGTACAGAGTGTCAGTGGAGAAATATTCGCAATATTATAAACAGCTACTCGTAAAAACCGACAATACTAGCTTTATAAATATTTTTTATATATTGTTCACAACAAATAATTTTATAACAAATTATTCGCTTATAATAACACACTTTAAAGATTACTTTTTCTAACTATTAATTTTGATGGAAACTTATTATAAAAATATTATAATATAACCAAATTGTAGTTCAAATCTGCAATAAAAGATACGATAAATTCGGGCCAAATATTTTTTAAAAGGAACTCGACAATTTCCGAACCTAAAATTATACTTGTTCAAAATTTATTGTGCTTTTTATAAAAAAAATAAATTCTTAATATAGTTGAAGAAACCAAAAATCATTTTGAGCTTCGTAAACATCGAGTATAAAAATCAAGCAAAACTCTAGAATTTTAAACAACCTGACATGATGTTTGCCTTGTGTATACGCAACAAGAAATTAAATACAGGAGTCCTTTTTTTATAAAATCAATATTGTCAGTATCTAACGAACACCTATACGACCCTTAACCAGATGCAACTGCTTCTTACGAATGACACCGTTTTAAACAGACGACACTGAATTACTCGAGTGTCGAAAACAATATGTTGAATTGCACACGACTGCACATACGGTCCTCGGCTGTGCTTGACAGGGAGACTATGTTAAGCACTTTGGTATACGTTGCGAATGTGATATGGGATGTCTAAATGGGTTGGCAGTTTCAACAATAGAGTTAGCTTGACTGTTAACTCTAACGGCAACGAAACTGTTGGACTTATACACAGTAGAATCAAATGAAATTCTAACTACGTTCTATATACACAAGAACAACACTACACCATTACGCGTATTAAAACATTCCCCATTTTCATCGCAATCCACGAAAATCGCCTAGTCACCACGCGACGTACTTTAACGAAGAGACCAAGACCAAGAGACCACGCGAACCCAACTCACATAATTGTCGGTTCAACAGCTCGATTGTTGATTCAAACATTTTCCTTAACAAAAGCCAGAGAGGATTAGAGCGTGTAAAGAGGAGAAAAAAAAATAACGCCTTTTTAAAAACGTTCGGATACAAAGGCGTGCGTCAGTTCTGCACCGCGCGGAATTCACTTTCTACCGATACGACTTAAGCGATTGGGACGCCAGGTGTAAAAAAACGGTGCGTCAGTTTCAATTATACAGGCATATTTATTGCTCAAAAATTATATTTATTTATTTATTTAGTTAAACGCCATTACTATCATTACAGGTACCCAGTAATAATAATAATGACCTTTAACAAAATAAATAAATATTATCAACTAATACTGTATACGTTGCAAACGTGTTCCCGATATATGCGCCACATAAAAAATGTTTTGGTATACTTCCTCGTAATCAGCTAGCCGCGCACTGGTTAAAGGTCTAAAACATTATAATAGTTATCAGAAATGCAAGGCACCTAATAATCCAGCTGTTATCGCATCCTTCCATTTCAATCGTACAATATATATATATTTTTACAATTCTCACTACATTATATCAAGTTTCTGACACTTACACTCACCTAGTCTCCGAGAGAATCGTTTAACAAATTATATAATTTGGCTCATTATCTTAAAACATATGCCAAGACAATCACTTTTTTACAGAAAGCTTCGACAAAGACCACTTTCGGTCGGTCGAACAACATTTGACATGTTATCGTAACTGAATTTTTGCTTTTTTTGTGTTTTTGTTCACGCAAATCCGTTTTACATGGGCAACAAAGAATCACGGCGATTCGTCCGTCGCTAATGAAAAACCGATAAAAAAAATATTTATTCCTGATTTGACGATTTTTGGCACATCTTATAACAATGAAAACGATGTATATTCAAACATTTTCTTAGCCGATCGGACAGACCCAATTAGAATTTCTTATATGCTAAGGAAGCTTAACGCTTCTGAGGTATGAGGAATTGTTTTATTGCTCTGTTGAAGACTGAAACACAGCAACAGTGTTACAGAATTGCCAAGTACATTCTATTGAACTTGAAAGAATCCTACAGTATAATATAGCAGTTTTTAACCATTTCAATTCTGTTCCGAACTTACACTTACGACGATATTCCACTCTAGCAGACAGATCTGTTGGTACCATACTATGCTTTCGGTTCAAACACTAAATCGCAAGGCATATGCTCTCTGTTGTATTAGCGTCGCGTGGAAAAACAGTGGGCCTCACTAAAACATATTATACGGCCCACTGCTTTTAAGAGCCATACACCCCAAACACAATCCCGTAATCTAATATTATTGTCCACCTAGTTAATTACAGTTCAAACTCTGAGCGATACCGCATGCACCAACTCACGGAGTTGGTCCCACTTACACACCATCATCGTCATACATGTACGCTATAAATAATTTACAAATTCCGAAAGTACATACACGACTAGATCACATTTTCATGTAGAATTCGGAAACAATTTGGCATGTCACCTGAGACGAACGAACAGTTACAACTTTACGCAAACACCTACCCGGCTCCATTAAGTAGTCCTATCGAAAGTCTGAACGTCCAACTTATTACTGTCTATAAATTCCGCATATATTACACTTTAGAATGCCACCGATTTCAACGAATCGCTCAATAATTACCGAACAAAAATATTATAAAAAACATTTCTACATATAAACGTTAAACTGACGATTTCTAGGCGGTATAAAATTCTATTTTCACTATCGAAATTGTATTGTCTTTCATTAATAATTTAAAAAAAACTTAATTAAAAGCGACACCTGGCTAGTACGATAAACAGGTAGAGTAGCGAGCGATTCGTCGAAATTAGTCATAGAATTAAACAAAGTTATCAGTAGCTGCACTCGTCTAGGCCGTCCTGTACAGTCTACACCAACCTTACCTACTGAGGTAGCTCGGTATTCAAATAAGCTAAATGCAGAAGACACTCCGCACGGCGGCTAGTGGGGTGGGGGCGGCGGCGGCGGAGGCTTCGGGCTCTGCGCGGTCTGGAAAGCCTGTGTGAACGCCGGTAGCCGCTGCTGAGGCCGGCCCTCGCGGCTCTCCTCGCTGGCGAATGTCGGCTCACTCTCCTCCAACAGCTCGAGCATCTGGCTCGACAGCCCCGATGGCCCCTCGCCGGGATCCAGCAGTAATGATTGCACATTACCAGGTCCAAGTAAATGCACATCTAAAGGATCAGGGAGGGCCTGTGTCGTCATGTAGTCTAAGTCTGATGACGACTGTGCATAGGGTGCAGGCACCATATACACCACAGGATAGTCTACATTGCCGGCTGCAGAGTATCCAGCAGCATACTCCGGAGAGGTAGGCTGCTCCACCTTTATATCTAATGGTTCCACTTTTATGTCTAAGTCAGGAATTTCTACAATTATATTTGGGGATGGAACTCTTGTTGGATTCTCAGATGATTCCTTAGGTGAAGAAGGCTTCCAAATATTGAAATCACTTTCTTCCACAGGAAACTCAGAAAAACTTTCCTCAAACGAGGAGGCTTCCGGTGGTGGGTCTCTAGATGTGCCTACAGCAGCAGACCTCCAAGACTCCTCAGGGTGAGCATTTTTTACATGCCGAACTAAGTGATCCTTTCGTCCAAATTTTTGAGGACAATAAGGGCATAAAAAATCTCTTCTACCTGTATGAACAACGAGGTGGCGCCGCACATCTTTTGCTGTAAAAAACCTTCTGTCACAGTAATCACAGGTGAACTTCTTGTCCGTCTCACTTTTTACAGTTCGACTCCCAGTGTGGACTTTTAAATGGTACACTATTTCCTGCCTCGTACTAAATGTCTCATCACAGATTTTACATTGCAAGTTACCCTCTTCAGCGGAATGCAATGCAGCATGTTTTCTATAACTGAGATGGGATGTATAAGATTTTCTACAATCGGGCCTCTCACATGTGTAAAGATTCTTGACAGGGTTATGTACCCTAACATGATTTGTAAGGTGATCCTTTCTATTGAATGTTTTGCCACAAGTAGTACAAGCAAAAGCCCGAGACTCACTGTGGATGAGACTATGACGCACAAGTTTAAATTTTGAGTTAAATCGCTTGTCACATAGATCACATGAGAAGGGCAGCTCACCAGTATGACTGAGTACATGTTGGCTAAGTTTACCAGGGCTGGAGAAGCGCTTTTCGCAAGTGACACAGACATGACGCTTGCTGCGGTCGCGGCGTTGCCGGCTCCCGGGCGAAGGCCCGGCGCGCTCGCCCGCCGCGCCCGCCACGCTCTCGCTCCTGGCCTTGAACGTGGGCACTCGACGCACGGTCTTCACCGTGCGAAAGCACTGCTTAATGCCGCTGGGCCCCGATGCGTCCACAGCCACGTACTGCACCTTGGTGGGCAGCTGGGACGCGGGCGGCGCTACGAACCTCTTCTGCGGGGCGGCCGCGCTCGGCTCGCCCGTCTCCTCCGCGAACTCGGAGCCGCCCTCTGCACCTTCTTTAGGGTTCGGTGGCGAACTGGCCATCTCGCGCACATTTTTGAGGCGCTTGCCCTATATCGCCGTTCGGTGATCGCGCGTATTGCTCGAGCGGGCTCCGCGGTGGCGCTGGCTCGTCGCGATGGCAGAAAACATTTCTGTCACATTGACGGTCTGGAAGCCCTTTTTCGTATTCGTGTCACATGGTTCTCGCGGAATTTTTGGAGTTCATCTTCGGTTTCCGCCAAGCTCTGTCACACAGTTAACTCTCTACGCTTCTATTCGATTGAAGAAAGCGAAGATGGAGTGAAAAACGATGAAAAATCTACTTTCTTCGAAGAAATACGTAGCGGTTGACATCGAAATGTCAAAATAATGAACTGAAGCCAAAAAGCCATGTCAAAAAAAATCCGCCGAATCGTCGTCGACGGCCCCTTTTATAATCATTGCCATAAAAAAAATCCACGCTTTTCTTCATAGACAATAAATATGAATGATCTAATTTAATCACAAATATATTTGATGTAATTAAACGAAAAAAAACTGAACATTATAAGAGCATCGCAATCACATTCAAGCTTTAATTTCAAATACTATCTGTTAACTCCTTTTTATTATAATGTCATAATAGATCTGAAAACAATTTTTATTCACAATATATCATTCTATTAATACAGATGTTAGAAATAAATCTAACGTACTTATTTGAAAATTATAAGTAATATTATTAATATTATATTAGTAATATTATATTATCCTCTTCGGGGATTACAGGCGTGAAGTTACTTTTTTTTATAAGTAATATTAAATCTATTACCATGTATCTTCATCAATGTAAACAACGACCTATACTAATTAAAAATTTAAGTAATTAGCTTAAAACTTATCTCGTTCTTGCGATTGTAGTAGTGACAATTCGAGATGTAAATCAATTCCAACTGTTTTCCTTGAAATTTTCCTAGAAAAAGCCAAATATATTAACTTTTTACGAGGCGACGGCGTTATTCTTTTTTTTTCTCGTCAACATCCTCCGAAGAATAAATATATAAATTGTAAACGAGGCGAAGGTGTTTTCCTTTTTTTGTTCTTCGACATTCTTACCAGGCACAAAATACAACTTTTATATCGATATCCGGTACAGGCAGCTAAAAGATAAAATAAGAAAAAAACACATTTTAAGGGTAGTCTAACAAATGCCTGCTCGCTGCAAAACGAATTATATTTGTTGTAGTCGGTTAAACTATTATGATCGATGGTACAAGTTAAGAGCAGTTTTACGGTACAGCTATACTGTAAGAGATAAACAATATCTGGCTTCTTTTTAAAACTTTATAGCGAGCTGGCATCTTTAACATCCTTTGGAAGTCTGTTATACAGCTCTGCTCACTTAAATATTTTTAAGATCATATTGTTTTAAAAAAAGTTAATGTACACTGTACACAACGTATATTATACCTAGGCGTTGTTTTAAGTCATAGTACTACAATATAAGATAGATAGATAGATAGAGCTATTTGGCACTCGGTGCTCTCTGCCTACCCCGCAAGGGACCCGGCGTGATGATATGTATGTATGTATGTATGTATGTACTACAATATAATACGTGTACTAGAAAAACGTAACTTTTATATCATTATTCCGCACTTATTATGATAATCTGTACATTAAAAAATATCTGGTATTTAGATTGTCAGCTGTCAAATTAACTTGCAAAACCTTATAACCTGAGCTTTAGTTACGTTACAACTTGCTGTTTATTAATAGCTATATTTCATTGTGGCTAGAACTGAAGAATTATAACTACTTTTAGGTATGTTCTTGTTCAATGTGTTTGTTGTCCATTAATATCATTCAATTATCAGTCTGCCACTCAATTCAGAGTTCCACAAAATGTTACCTCTAGTAAAGATCTATTTGGGTGTTTTGATATAAATATCACTACTGATATGTTAATAAAGCGAAATAAAGATAACTATATAATTTTATAAATTCTGTTAACAGTTACTTTTCTTTTAAGAATTAATTTCCGGGCTTCGTTGCGCATGACTGTAATGTAGGGTTTTTGCAATTATTCAACCTTAAGGTAGGTAACCAGTCCCACAATCGTTTTATAAATAATGTTTTAAATGGCATCATCACAGTAACGTACAATATGTGCCCTGCTTCAGGAAATTAAGTTTGTGTAGATATATTTATGCAAGATGCAATTATCTTCAAATTGTTTATATTACGATATGTATATAAAACTGATAGCTCTCTAAATAGTGTTGTTTAGTGCATAAAGTTTTGTGCTAGAACCATAGATGTATTAGCAAGAGAAATTAAATGAAATTCTCAAGCTAACCACTATATGTATATACATAAATATGTTCATTATGGCCTCAACATTATGCTTCCTACCATAACAATTGTGTCAAATTATGTATTGTTTAATTGTGTAATGATAGAAAATTATGTAGTTGATAATTAAATTTATTTTTACATTACTGCCTCATTGGTCCTGTTGGTTGCCAGTGTGACTACCGATCGGGAGGTCCCGGGTATTGATTCCCGGGTTGAACATTGCAAAATGTTCTAATTTAGACTTTCTAGTAGTGGTTCGGAGTCTGGATATGTGCCCGATGCATGGCAATAGACTCACCACCTA